>NDXB01016758.1:8934-108150 GCA_002631895.1 Agapornis roseicollis
AAAAAAAAAAAAAAAGGAATTATGAATAAAGCTTTTCTTAGGGTGTTGACAACTTAAGTGTTGTGAAATATGGGCAGACAAAGAACAATGAATTAAGGATTCACTGGTAATTGGAACTGTTGATAAGGAACTGTCATTAAGGTCCAGAGGAAGCTATTCATATAGTTTATCACACTCAATTCATTAATAAACAAAATACCAATCCAGGGAACTGCTAAGAGGGTAGACATGTTTGCTCAGAGCCAATAAAAGCCTTCAAAACCAAAATGCCCTTCCCACCACCCCCCCCAAAAAAAAACAAACCACACACAGAAAGAAACCAACCAAAAAACCACAAAGAAAAAGTGAAATGAAAAAACAAAACACACATACACACACACATAAAAAACCCCACCAAACAACAAAACACCTAAACCAAACAAAAAAAGCCAGTCCAGTAAAATAATGGAGTTAACAGTGCAGTGTGTGTAGTGTAAGAAAACAGGTGTGCTTTTATCCACACAGCTCAGAGAGGGGAAGAGTCCAGCATACAACAACATGCAGCAATCAATCTGCTGTTTGTCAGTCAAAATACAAGAAAAAAGAAAAAAAGAAGAAAAAAAAGAGGACTTTGAAATGTTTAATTATATATGAAAATTTCTGTGAGACTATAGCAGCATGCTAGGCAACAAAATTCCAAGACTAAAATCATAATGCTATAACCTCAATTTGACTTCAGTGGAGCTATGATCGTTTTCACAGTCTGTAGTCTGACATTTTACATGGTGGTCTGAAACCTATCCCAGAATTTCAAGATAGCTTTATAGGAGTGCACGTTTGCTGCTGTTACTCTCATGTCTTACATAAAAGCGTATCGTTCATAGAGCTGTAAAACCTAATGCTAATTGAAGATTTGCCACTACCCCAACCATCTTTTGCATCACCTCTGCACTGTAAATGCTTCAGAGCAAAGTGACTGAGAATAGGACTAATGCTGTTATAGGAGAAGACAAAAGAAAAGTGTAGAACATATTTTAAAATGTAATTTCTATTAAAAATCAAGAAAAAAGTAAGTACATAAACAAAAAACTACCAATGACATAGATACGGTTCTTTGTTAGCAAGAAATATATCCACTAATTTCAGTATTATTATATGTCATTATATGTCATCAAATCTGTGTCCAACTATTTCAGATAATGAGAATAGTGACTCTGTCTATATAGATTTCTACCAAAATAAGTAGCTGTGATCTAGCTAATAAAAAAAAAAAAAACAACGTGTTATTCAGTGTTTGTTGGTAGTTGAACCCCTAAATCCCAGAAAGATTCTAAAGCTTTATGCTACCAAATATGGGGCTTCAGGTTTTATTTTGCATTCTCATGAGCAGATTTTTAACCTCATCATTACTAGTGAAAATGTTATTTAGATCAGTGTGTGCAATCTAAATATGANAGTTGAATCCCTAAATCCCAGAAAGATTCTAAAGCTTTATGCTACCAAATATGGGGCTTCAGGTTTTATTTTGCATTCTCATGAGCAGATTTTTAACCTCATCATTACTAGTGAAAATGTTATTTAGATCAGTGTGTGCAATCTAAATATGAAATACACAAACTCATTAATATGTATGGAATGCGAGCCATGAAAGCGTGCCTTCAATCTTTTTGCTTTCAAGCGGTAACTTCGCTAAGAAAGAAGCATGATGTTGAAAATTAACTTCACACAAAGGTATGATTTTGTGAAGAAAACAATCCTAATCTGACAAATTTGAATTCTTTGATCTGGTAAAATGCCTGTAAGCAGTAAGTTAAAAAGTTTCATATCAGTACCTTTGGTGAGATTTGAGATTTATCTGATAATGTGAACTAGCATGTCCAGAGTATACTTTTAAAACATGCTTGCAGAAAATAGCTAGATGAGGCTGCAAAGCATTGCTCCTCTGTCACTCACATGCCAATCAATAGTAGGGCTGCAGTGAAGAGCCTGGAAACCCTCCTGGCTTCTGTTTTTCTGCAATGACCTACAGAAATCCAAAATTCATAATGTTTTTCTTCTTGGCGTTGGTTAAACAGAAGTGAAAACTACCTTATTATTTGCTTACATAGGTATTTCTGAATAATTTAATGCTTGTGTGCGTTAACGTTGGGAGGGCAGGGTTCAGTCATTGTTAATTCTATCTGGATTCTGCAAATTATGTATGTCATGCCTTGGGTGAGACAGCTGGTTATTAGATAGCTGGTCCAATAAGCAGGGGCAGGAGTCTTATTGTTAAACATTGAATTATCAGAATATGCTGTATAGGTGTTCAGACTACAAAGATACAAAGAATAGGATATAATTCCATTTCTTGTGTTTAAGTACTAAACTTGTTTGTGTCAAGTGGTTGAAGTTACATGCATTACTATATTGATGGCAGTCTCTTAAATTGCATTTTATCTATGGGTTTGTGTCTTAAAATAGATAATAATGTAATAATAATAGATAATGATAATAAAGGAAATAACAAGGGAAGAGAATACAGTACCACCCAGCGACCAATACCTAGCCCAACCCGGCAGTGAACTAGCCCTTTTGGGTTAACTGTCAGTTTACATCCTGGGCATGACATGCTGTGGTATGGAATACCTCTTTGGCTACTTTGGGTCAGGTGTCCTGTCCCTGCTTCCTCCCGGTTTCCCCTCCTCCCTGGCAGAGCATGAGACTCACCAAGTCCTTGGTCAGACTAAACATTTGAGCAGCAACTAGAAACATCGGTGTTATCAGTGCTGTTCCTAGGGCAAAAGTCAAAACCACAGCACTGCACCAGCCACTAGGAAGGAGAAAAAATGACTGCTACTGCTGAACCCAGGACAAAAGCATAGAAACTACTGCCATTGTTTTCCATTACACTGTAGATGTTACCTAGTGTGTAAAAGTTATAAAGGGAATAATTGCACAATTTATATTCTTTCTGGGTCCAAATTAGCAGGTGCTTTGAGGTAGAACATGGATGAATTTCCCATAACCAGACTGATGGCGCAAACAAGATAGCTAAAAAGTGCCTGCGGTTATCTTCAAATGAAGTTATATTAGAATTGTGTCCAATATTCTTTATTACAAGGTGAAGACACTGAGAGCAAATAGAAAGTGATGGGTTTTTTTTTCATTCTCCATAGCTTTTTCTCAAGCTTTGCTTTATAATGTTGTTTATACTTATTTTTTGTTTTATAAAAATTAACTTTGAGAGTGACATTTTAAACTGCTTGGAGCCTCTTATTTCCTAACAGAGTTAGTCCACATATTAAAAATTCAGAGACTATGTGGGGTTCAGTTTTTCAGCTCTGAGTTCATGGCAGCAGCCAGCTGCATCATGACTACCACGATGTTTTTTGCCATCAGCAAATGACCTTGTGACCAGAGTCAGCCCTCACTCTGCCTCCCCTTGTACATCGTCCACTCTGGTTTCCCCTGCATTTTTCCCTTGGATGATGATGTGGCTATTCTTGCTTTGCAGTGCAACAGTTTGAGAAGGTCAGGTTGGATTTACATTCACACACTTTCTAACAGTTGTTTACAAGGAAGAATAATACCCAATAGGTCCCTACTTTCTGTTTGTGGTCCCTATGGTAAGTTCAAACTGTATTGCACATCATTTATGTCTTATAGGCTGTATCTATAATTAGGTGCTTGATTGTACTTTACAGGTTCCCAAGATTCAGGTTAGCTGCTTATACTGTGTGTTCAGTTTCTTTTCTGTAAGGAACATGGGGCTGTTTATTCTCTTAGGGTCTTTTTTATCTTGTTCTAATGATATCATGATCAAGCCAAATAGTTGGTTTACAAAACAGAGATTAGTGAATTACTTTGACCACTGTTTATCTAGAATAACTGTAATTTTAACTTTATACTTTTAGAAACTTTATTGGTTTTTATATATCTTTTTTATATATGTATGTATTTTTTTTTATATATGTTTTTATATGATCCATGTGGGTGTCTTATTTTCCATACCAGATTTATTGGTTCCTTCAAAATATTTTACATTATCCCTTTCGGTTTACTTTGTTTATAAAAGTTTGAAACACACTTGGGACCGAGTCTCATGGTTCCATTTCACACGACTGCTCCAATGAGCGAATCAGATGCTTACCAAATACAAGTGTAAAATAAACTGAATATGAAATATATTTAGAATGTCACCTTTTTCTATCTGAAAATAACAGAAATATTAATTAAAAGCAGGTTAGATGTGAGTGTATCATACATACTATGGTCTCTATGCAAAATTATTTCCAAAAAACATGGAAATACATAATATGTCTACATTAGTCAAAGGCAAAATAAAATATCTTTTCCTCGACATTTTCAAGAGGAGCTCAAGCATAGGAGCTCTTTCTGAAAGTGATAATTCCTGTTAGGGAAAAGAGTAATGCTGACATGCCGCATAATGTGAAATGGGGATGGGCTGTCCCCATTTGGATGCTTAGATGAGAAATGCTGTCTTCAAGATGGCCACACTTTTTGATCTTAACTGGTAAAAGTGGCTTGGCATCATAAAGGACAGGGGAATAGAATAAAAACTATTTCAGTAGCTCCTGAACTATTTCTGTGAAAGTTAACCTGGAACCAGAGGTAGTGTTTCAGTTTCTGGTAGCAATTACATGACCAATCTGCAGTCTCAGTGCTGCCTAGCATTCTGACTTCCATGTATCTTGGCTGTTCATTTCATGGTGTGATGTATGTTTGAGGAGGGTGAGAAAAAGAGGGCAAATCAGGAGGAAGTAATTGCTTGTATAAAGAAGCCTTGGTGTATGAAAAACAAAAAAATAGTCATTTTCTGTGTAATTCTGTATGTTTCATCTGTTGAGGTATACAGCAGTTAAATAGGTATAAGGTGAAATCATAACCTAAATACAGAAGAATAAACATATAATTTTATTGTTTAATTCACTGATTCCCATATTTTAAAGAAATAACTATGCTATCAGTAAAATCACATCAGAAATATGCTAAAACCTCTAAATAAGTACTAATGGAAAAAGGGAGGACAGAGGGAAATTCATGAAAGTGGAAAATATTTCTTATAAAGAAATAAATCTTACGCTTCAGGGGAAGAAAATGAAGCCCCAAAGCAATTTTTTTTTATGATGTCCCTTCTTTTCCTTGTTACTGCTTAGCTACAAAGTGTGCTGAAAATGAAATTAACTCTGATATACCCACCGCTTATCATCTAAATGTAGGTTGACACGAAATAGCCAATAGAATCAATTGAATCAATAATCTCTGCATTTAAAATTCTATTTAGAAAAGCACTTGAAGAAAACTGAGAAACTGAATTATGAAAAGGAATATCAGCATTGGAGTATAAAGCCTATTTCTGACTGAAGTCTGAAAAGCTTCATTATGTGTTACATCTGGTTATTTTTCAGATGTTTATTCATAGTTCTGTTTGCTATGAAGGAAAACTCCCATTTAATCACAATTAGTGTAGTACCCTCAAGACAGAGAAATTGTATTACAAGAAGTTGGAGGTCATGCTGAGATGCTGCAGTGATTGGCAGCAACGTAAACCACAAATAGATGTAAGATGGCCATTCCTTATCCTCTCCTAGCCTGTAATAGGCCTGTAAGCTTTTTTGCCATCTCATCTTATTCTGCTGTTCACAAGGATGTGTGTGAAGCAGCCATACCAAAATGAAAGGAGAAAAGCAAGTTGTAAAATGTGTACATAACATTATGGTATTTTTCATAGCTAGTTCATCTAGCAGCAGAAAAACACCTTGAACTGTCTAGAAAATAAAAGGGATAGCTATAAAGAAGCATTAGATCAGAATTCAATGTCACATTATAGCCTAAGTTACATTTCACTATTTAAAAATACTTTTTTTTTTTTCTTATTTTCCCCAAAACAAAGATTTGAGAATGTCTTCACACTTTCATGTATTGTGGTGGCTACATGTATTCTAAATTCTAAATTCAACTGTTCAAATATTCTATACAGTTTCTCTTTAATCTTAACTCTTTTTATTTGATCCATTTTGGCAAAGTTACTTTCTTTTAGATAAGATCTTTTCCAATGTAGAGGAAAATTACTGCTAAAGATTGATCAAAAATCATTATTCTTACTATGCTTATTATGTTTTTCTGTATTTAAGCAGTAAGTCTGTTCATGGCCTTTAAAAAAACTTGATGTGTTTTAAAAAAACATGTATTTCAGAAAAGGGGACATGAACAGAAGTTCTTCATATTAATTCCTTTTTAAAGTCTGATCTTGTTAAGTTTTGTGTATGGTCTCACTAAAAATATCATGCTTTTTTGACTGTAAAACAAAGGATATTTGCATAGATGTCTAAAGTGTTTAATGATTCTTTCCTTCCCTGCAAAATTAAGCTGAGCTGATTTTGGTTGAAGACAAGTTTGAGTATGTTGTCATTCTGTATTTGTCCTTTCAGAGAGCCTTGCAAAGTGGTCAAAAGAGGAAGCAGTCTCAGAGCCGCATGACTACTGATATTGTGGCTGCTCTGAACTGATGTTTTTTTTTTTCTCTTTTATCCAAGTCATCTTGTTTCCTTTTAGAGTTTTTTAGTGTGCATTGTCAAAAGAATAGGTTCAGGTAAATTTATACGAAGTATTGTCATTTTATTTTGGGGGTAAAAAACATGCAAAGCATCCCAAACACCTAGTAATGCTCATGGTTTGTTTTTTTCACATATGATAAAGAATCATTTAATTGTAACAGAAGATCCAAAGACAATGGCAACAAGCACTTTTTTCCTGAACGCTGTGACACAGATGACATCTGTTATTATCAAGATCTAGCCGTAACCTATCCATCTGTTCATCTTCTTGCATGTGCCATAGCATGTTATTTGCAACTAAAGGCTGAGTCAAAAATAGATTTTACGTCTTTATAATAATCTTCTATCAACACAGGACAGTTTGATTATTATCTTTTCTTTTGAAAATGAGAGGTTTTGAACATTTGTGACCTTTCATTTAGAGAAACAGTCTTGTACTTTCAATGGCTTTTTACACTTACTGGTTCCTAGGAGAATTTAGTCAAAATGAAGCAGCATACTTAATGTCTGTAAGACACGTCCTTTAAAATTCATTTTCGTAACTTCAAATTAAATGCATCGCAGGCATCTGAAGAGAGAAGAAAACAAGTCATGAGCAACAAGCCACAATCTTTCAACATATTTTGCATCCGATTCAGGCAGATGTCTGGCCTCAAGACATGTAAAGTGGATAGATCTGATTCTCTCTTGATCTCCTGAAACTTGAACAGGGGAGATGAGAGAAGCTCACAGGAAATTTGCTAAATAAAGTAACTAGATAAGCAAAAGCAAAATGCTGGAGAATGCTGTGATACATAAATCAAAGACTAAATATATTTTTTTCTCCAATTGGATAAATTCTACTAAAACATGGGCATGCTAATATGGTAGTAGCTTGTCTCTGAAAGGGTGTGATAACCCTATTAGGATATAATAATAATGCTTCTACTGATAGATAAGACTTTGTTTCCTTTGTTTATAAATCTAAGACTAGACTCTAGTCTCAGGTCTGAAGAATGAAAGTCCTTTCTTCCATGTTGTAGTGTACTGGATTTGTTATTTGATTACAAAATGATTTTTATTACCTTAATGAAGAGCAACTGTATTAAACATTCAGTTGAACCTGACAGCCACTTTGCAGACCCAAGGCAAAATCTGGAGCATCTTAATTTCCCTCAACTTGATTGTTGCAATGCCTTAAGTCGCACTATCTGCATTAGGCACCCACAGTGCCAGGACAGACAGTGAAGGTGGTCAAGTACCTCAGAATGATAATCCAAACATCCCAGACAAGATGTGGAGCAAATCAGTTTGGAAATAGCAGGCACAAGTTTTGCCTGGCACAGTTTTGCAGGCACATAATTTGTAGCCTCTATGTAAATCTTAGATGTGCCCACAGCTGGTCAGTAACTATATCAGCCATGTGAAAGCCAAAAACAAGGGCTGTGCGCACACTGCTCTCTCTGTAGCAGTGGCTAACGAAGCTTGGCTCCTCCTTACTAAAATACAACCACAGGAAAAAACCCAAACTGTTCATTTTAAGTATAATCACAAAATGTTTAAATTATCTACTCAAAACACAGGAGATTTGAATTAATTTCTCACTGTTGGGGTAAGAACCAAAGTTTTTTTTGTCCTTCCTCCAACTTTCAAATGATCAAATACAAAGGATCAAATAACAGTCTTTTTTTGGTTTTTCATATTTATTTTAACAACTATTTGTAATGTAAAATTATCATATTTTAAATGCAACTTTTGGGGTAAATTTTATTTATTTAATAGCAGCAATGGAGAAATCTGGAAGACAAATTAAAAGCACTATACAAGGTAAGAAGGGAATTGCCTTTTCCTGGCACAACAGCAATGAATGGCACGCAGACCATGAAAGTTGCCAGCAGAGCCCATCTGTTAAGCAACAGAGTAAATCAGATGCTGCAAGTTTCCAGTGATTTCAGCAACAGAAAACACTGAAGAGATATGAATACAGGCAGGAAGGTAATTTTCACTTCAAAGGTCTAACAGAGCTTTTTTTTCTCTATAATCTGTGCTTAAGTTGGTTCTTTCCTGCACAGCACTGTGGTTGGTCAGTCTGTTTGAAGTGGACCTATCTTTCTGTGCCTGGCTACATCTGGTCAAGAGTTCTGAAAGCCAAAGTGCAATATGGTCTGAGGTGCAAACACACCACTCTTCACTGGCATGTGGTTCTTGAAAGATTTCAAGATGTGTCTGGGATCTTCTGAATGCTTCTCATTCACAAGCACAAGCACTGCTTTGGGACTCTCAGGAGCTAGAAATGTCAGGTCTTTAGTTTGCTTATTTAGACAGAAATTGTAAGTCCTGAGGAAGCATTGCTTGCAGTGATTCTATTTCTTTTATTAATCCAGGCTCAATCACTTTCACATTCTGAGCTTACAATAAGTGTTTTATGTGAGTAATGATTGAAGGTTCAAAATCTTGTTGGGCTTTTCTGTCTCTGTTAGGTATGTTGTGTGTTGTTTTAGCAGGGAAAGACCTCTGCAAAATACTCATGTTCCATGGAACTAGGTCTTTAGTTAAGGGATAATTAAAAACAGTGATTTAAACTATTCTTGATAATTTCTCAGTAAGGCATTTGGCAAGGAGTCTTGTACATTCCCACGATCTGACCAGTGCTTGCCTTGGAAGATCTGACTGCAGCTTGGCCTTCAGGAGATTTTTCCACTCAGAGGGGAAACAGAGTGATACACGTGGATATTCTGTCACACCATTTTTTTTCTACAAATATAACCACTGCTTGCAGCAGCTGATGTACACAGAACTTTATTTCAGGTTAGGACATATGCAGAAAGCGTTAAGTGGGAGATAGGCTACTGTATTCTACAGTGCTGCATCGCTTTGGGTACCTCTTTTTAACTTCGATGTGACTCACACCATTTTGTACATTTTAAGACAATATCCCATGCTCTTTCTTACGTACGACTGCACACTGGAGTCTGTTATCAGGCCCAGGATGGCAAGCCTTTTGGAGAATTTTACAGAAGCTTGTTTGTAAGAGTGATAATTGCTACCTAATTGTTTTATTCTGACACCACTTACCCAAAACACACACATCCAGTGTCAAAAGAATGCAAGATTGTGCATTGTCAAGACTTTACTGTTGGACTCCATAAGCTTTTCCTGATACGCACTTTAGGCTTTTAATTGTCATGAAGAGTTGGAGTCCAAAGTAGCTTTTTTATTAGGATAAATTAAAACAAACAAACAAACAAACAAAAAAAAAACCCAAAAAACCCAAACAAACAAACAAAAAAAAAAACCAACAAAAAGCAAACCCCACAAAACCAAAAATCAGCCCTGCTTGATTGAGCCACAGTAAAGAACCAAGCAGAAAATTTCAGTGCAAAAAAGAAAGTGATCTGAAACTAATTACACTAAATAAGTGTAATTCCCCAGTGCAATGCATATCTGAGCTTCAAGAAATCTTAGAGTTATAGTTAGAATTAGATTCCTTATCCTAATACCTACCAAATTTCAAAAGCTGTATTTCTGTCTTTTGTATGAAAAATACTAGCAAGGAAAAAATGCAATGCATATGTCATCTCCCCAATGGAAAAAAAAGTAATAATACAGTAGAGCCCTTTTCTATTGAATCGTCTGACACTGTAAATGTTTCTGAATCCATGGGTACCTTTATTTAACTTTTTTTCAACAGAAAAAAAGAAAAAACTATTGCATATTGTGAACAATAATGTTACAAGGCTTATTCTAAAGGACATACCATTCTATGCATTCATAATCTGCTAATGCTCATTGCAGATGACCATAATTCACAACTGCATCAAGCAAAACATAAAGTAAAAATGTGTGTCCTATATATATATATATGTTATCCGTACAATAAAGCATGCATCTTGCATCTTCCATTTTCACTGCAAATGTGTAGCATTTTTTTTCTTCTACTGCATGTCTTTCTCACTCCATCATAAACTATGCTGACATGTACTTGTTCTGGACCAGGCTGTAAGAAGATGGTAACCAGAAAGAAGTGGTGCAGCTGGAATGTGGAAATGCTTATCAATTACTCTGGGTTTACTAATCTAAATTTGAGGAAATGAAAAAGAAAACATAACCAGCTTTTTACAGAAATAAGGAAACTGTCGATTCATTCAGTCAATTAAATTGAATTATTAGGACGAGTTATTTTCTGTGAATACTTTATGAAACCCAACTGTCTAGATTCAGCCCTTCTGAACGGACCACGGATGTCAAAGCTCAATTCAGCATCTCCGTAGCACATTTATTTTTATCTATTTTGAGAGACTACAGCACAGAGTACAATGTGGTTATCAAATGTCTGGCAGAATATTGACTGTCTTTACCTTGGTTTTGCTTTTTGGATAAAAATTAGAAGTTTTATTTAGCTCACAAAATGTGTATTGGTCCCACTCTGCTTGCATACCTTGGTTATTTTGGCATCAAATCCTGAAGTAATATTAAGGGATGGTGATGATGCCACATGCACAGTTTCTGCCTTAAGGACATGTTTTCTGTGGCTTTTGTAATTCAGTAAATGTACAATATAAACATGCAGTATCAACTGCCTTACAATTCAAAATCAGGTTTTGCAGAGAGAGCAGAAATCCAGTTACTAGCCACACTTGTCAAAGTGAACCACCCTAGACGTTTACAGCGCACCTACCGTTTTTCTCTGTGCCTATGAAGGGTCACTTTCAGCTGTTTAGGAATGTGTACACAGTATACATGTAGAAAATTGCTACTGGAGTGGGGTTCGGGCTCAAATAGTTTGACATTCAGCTTATAATTAAGGCATTTGTAAGAAATCTAGAAATTGCCTTAGCCTAAAAGATCTGGAGGAGCTGCTTTTATGCGTCTGGCAGTAATGATAGAAATTGTGTAAGCTTATGAGGAAATGTTTTGAGTAAATGAAAGGTGAAATTAAAAGAGAATTGTTTTGACTGTGTCCACTATATTGAAGTGTGTAAATCTGGATTAGCACTGTTTGTTACCAGTCTCTGTTCATATTATTTGACATTTTGTTAGAAAATGGGTTTTCAGTCTTAAATCACATAAGTAATCATTTAATGGTGAGATACTGGAGGATATTGTAGAAAAAGATAAATATTTAAAATCTTTTTGGTAAGCAAATGGATTTATGAATTTTTCATAGAGCTGACAAAGTTTCTGTTAAACAATAAACTGATTTTAATTAAAATACACTACAGTAAAACCAGAAAAGCCATATGCATATAACTTCATTTAAAATATGAATGTATGTACTTTACAATGAACCTGGAAAAGGCAAATATTCACTTAGAAATATTTAGCTTAATAAAAAATAACATCTCTGAAGTTTTAGGCAGCCTTCTTTTCGTGGACAGCTGTCGGGCTTCAGCTGAACAATCAGTAAAAGCAGAAGGAAAAGTGAACAGTGCAGCTCCTCTGAAAGTATGGCTTTCGTACCTTTGCTAGGTACATGCCTTTTGTTCCTCTGTAGCAATTTGCAACTATTCTATGAGGTGCCAGTGGCTTGTATGGCAGAGACTTCTCCTGGAGTGAAAGGTATAGCTCTCATATCTCTGCCTGGAAGATTCGAATGAAATTTCCTGATTAGCTGTTACTTTACATCTCTCATTCACAAACACTGAGAATTCTTTGAGAAGATGGGACCACAGCATGTGTGGTTTTGAGGGAAATACTTTGTAATCTCTATGGTAGCAAACTGAGGTGGTTAAGTACAGCTGTGCATAATGCTGTACTGTAAAAATCTTACAATTGTCTGAAGTATCCAAGGCATGCATGTAGATCCCTGTATGGCAACAGGCATGACTCAATGCTGTTACACATTTACGAGTTCTTCCTCTTACTAAGGAATCTCAAAGACAATCAGTTTGAAAGCTGCTAGTTCTATGCCACTGTTTTTTATTAGAAATGGTTGGAAATTGGCTCTTGTGTGCATTCCCAGCCTCACCTCTCTGAACAGCACCTGTGTCACTACTGCTCTGTCTCATGAATTCGGACTGAACTGCAGAATTGGAGTGCCCAGCATGACGTGCTCCCTACCTTGGCCAGGGTTCACACTTATGAACGTGACACCAATAACAGCAGTCCTGTCAATGTGCCTACCCTTAGAAGCCCACACAAGTATGTAATGCAAAGCAATAGAAGGAAAATATTTTAACTTTATATATGCAGTGGTGAGTTCTGAGCTGACTATTATTATTCAGGGATGGGATTATGCAACTGCAGCTATCCACATCACAATAAATGTTTTCTGAGAAAGCAGCATTTCAATGTAAAGTGTTACAAAAAAGCAAACACTGTCAAAAGGAGCAAGCAGGAATTAAACCACATTCTGCTGCTCTCTAAAACTATGGTATCCCCTTCCTTTGAAAACTGCATAGTGCTCTGGTTCATCTTCTTAAAAGGGATAGAGAAGACCTGCTTGGCCAGGTGTGACAAGGATACAACAAGATTTAGAGCTTGATTGTGCATTTGGTCTTGCAAGATGTGGCTTCTGAGAAACCTTCAAGGTTCTAGGGATTTGCATATTTTCATGGCTGATTCCCATATCTTGTTGGCCTGCAAAAAATTCCTTCCCTGAAGCAAGACTTATGTAGGGTGATGGCTTCACCATCTAGTAATTTTTGCATGTGTAACAATGAATCTTGGGGGAAGGTAGTGCATATGACTCATAACCATAACACCTTTAAACATAAATATCCATGGAAAATAAAGCTAACAAATCCCCATAGTACTTTCTCACTCTGAAGTGCGCCTAGCAAATATATGTCCCTGTGGTTGATTATCTGTTTGTGGCTTTTATTTCACTATTAAAATTAAAAGCAGGGTAGCTTTCAGTAGTAGTTAAGATTTTACAATACACTTAACTTTACATCAGCACACTTCTGCATTCTGTGTCACACCATCATGCTCCCTCAGTCCAAGCAGTTTTACTTGAGGGCATAAAGACGATCAGTTTGTGTCTTCCTAGTGCGTAAGATTGATCAAAGTAAACCGTTAATCAAGTAGATATGCAAATTAGAAATAATAATATGAGGTGTTAGATAACACAATCTGCATGCAATAGCAGCTTGATCTCTCAGGAAATTAAAATAATTCAACAAAAAATGCCATATTTAACAGACTGCATGATGGAAATAAGAATGAAAATCTAGCCTATTAATCATGCAAGAAATTGCAATTAAATTGTATTTGTTAATTTCATCGTGAAGTTTTTAAATTAAATATTAACCATTTGCTTGAATCTTTTATGCAATTATAATTCGGATGTAACTAAAATGCAGTTTTTAAGGGTTAAAAATGGTTTTCTATAAAATTGAGTTAATTGCCTGTAAAATAGGTTCTTCGGGGAAAAAAAAAACAAAACCCAAAGGTACAGATCTCAAATTGTGTATCAGTTTGTCTCCCTAGTATATTTCTCTTGGTTCCTTTGGTTCTTTGTCTCTCATTTAGTCCAAGCAGCACGGTAGTTTTATCTTATTCAGTATGCTTTTATTTCAAATACAGAAAAAATAAGCATTGTCCAGATTCTGACTTTTCTGCAGTGAAAGTATTTGAATAGTCTACGTGTATTAGGAAGCAAGTTTTTTAACATATGAATGAAAGACAGTGAAGAGTGATGTATTTGTAAAGGCAGGTGGTCCTCTGTAGCTAGTCCCACTAGTTCCTCAGAATTTTTAAAGCATCAGTGTTTCTTTTACAGTTTACCACTACAGCCTGAACATGGCAAATGTAAACTGGAAAACTTCCCTAAATTTCATCTCATCTTTGAATATAAAATGAAACAAAAATTGGAGAATAAGCATCTAATCTCAATATTTCTGCTGAAAAGTTCAGTGTTATCACTATTGCTAACAAGTAAGTAGTCTTCAGTGTTTAGGGAGAGCTGTGAAAGCCCATCCCTACTAACGGGAGATAAAGATTACACAGATGAGATCAGACATATGTATATTTCTGCTGAGGGATTAAGTTACTGTCTGATTTCTAAAGAACTTTAAGATTAGCTCGGATTTTTTGACATCCACAAAAATCTGAATTCATTCTACAGCCTTTGGAAGGAATTAATGTAGAACCTCTATTTGTCCCCTTGTGTTCACAAAATATGTAGGAACTGATTATCTCTGAATCCTGTCTCACTGGTGTTTTGTTTGATTGAGCTTGGACACTGCTTTTAAAAGTAATTTTGAGAGAGAAGGATGAAGAGGCAGAAACTGAGTTGTGATTATTTAGGAAATAAAGTTTAAAATCCATACTCCAGCGACCACCAGTCCATTGTAAGTTATACAAATGTTCATATCTTTTGGTTGGTAGTAACTAAGGAGGAAGATCTAGATATTCACAAAAGAAGTAGAAGAGTCTGATGTGCTGTAAAAGAATCGCAGTCACAATCACAATCACTCTCGTCTGTGTGAGGAGAAGCTTTTTCCCAGTAAAGTTGTGCAAATAGAGGCCCAGGAGACAACCGCAGTTCATGTCATCAGTATGCAATTCAGGCCAGAACAGATACCTGAGATGGCATGGTAGTAGATTGATTCATAAAAGCTTGATGTACTTTGCAAAACAAAGGCTGCTGGGGGATGCATCTGTTTCATAAATACAGCTTTGTAATAAATATTTTCCCTCTCTGATCTCTTCCTATTCACAATAGAAGGAGTAATGTAACTAAAACATTAGAGATTTTTATATTTTAAGCATACTGATTATATAGTGTACTTGTTATGAGTCAGTGTGAATTTAGTCTTTACTAAGTTTAGCTGCTGTGAAATTGTGAGTCAATATCCGATTATATACTTTATCTAGATAATATCTTAAGAAACAGATTCTTCCCTCTAGAGTGCTCTAACTTTGTACGAGTTTGGTTTTAGGATGAGAGAGGTCATTTCTGAGGTGCTCATGCCTCACCTCTGTAAAAAGAAAGCCTGGTAATTACAAGAAGGTGCTTAAGGTTTTATTTAGAAGAAATTTTGTGTGCTGTTTCTCTTCAGAAGCCTTTGAAAATGAAAAAAAAATTTCTGAAGACCAGAATCTGACCCAACTTCCATATTAATTTATGGTTTACCTTGGATTGTCTCCAGTTTTGTCTGAATTAACTTCTGCCTTGGAAATACATGCATTGTCCATATACTAATGGAAACTGATGGGGGAAAAAAATCTCATTGAATTGCAATTTTAAGGTGATACTTCCCTAGAAAATGAATTTTAATATAGTGTATGAAGTTGTGTTATTGTATAGTGAGTGTAACTTTGTGGCTGTTGTGAGGGTTTTCTTTGTGTGCCTTCCAAACCAGTTGCCAAATCTTCCCAGTTCTTATCAGTCATAGTATTAGGAAGTCCAGTGTTGTTTGTGTAATAAAATATATTTGTTCCTTCCCATCAATCATGTCATTTTAAAACAAGGTTGTTTTTTTTTTATTTGCTTGTTTATAATGGCAAATGGTCTTATTGAAGAAATCTCAGAGCTCTGATTTTATACTTGGAAAACAAAAGTAAGGTAGACAGTTTCTAAAGATACACCTTACTTTCCTACTTAATATTCTCCAATGAGTCTTGATTCAGAGCAACTGTTTACGACTAAGTGATTTCTTGTTTTAGTAACGGAATGTGAAGATTAGGTTTCATAGCATTCTCAAATATCTCCTGTCTGGATTCTCTTAAGGAGTATTCTCAGTTTTTTCAGCACCAACATAATTTACACATTTTTGTTATGCTAATAGGATCGTAGCATTATGCATTGTGTTCTTTATCCCGGTGGATTTTGTTCCATCCATTTTGACTGTGTTTCTAATCTGATAACAGAATATATTAGAAACATCTGTCCTTGTGTTACAAGTATTTGTTATTTGTAGGAGATAGGAAATAGAAATATGAAATTAATTTTCAATATGAATTGTACTTGCCCTCAGAAGAAGTTGCTAGAGATTGCATGTTTTTCTGCTTTAGAGTAAGAAATGAGATTATATCATATTATATTGATTAAATATGCACTGCTAATATGAAACCTGTACTTACTAGGAAAAAAATAACACCCAACATTTGTTTTTCTGCATTGAAAGACTTTGGATTTCTGTCTTTCTGAAGGCAAGTACAGTCAGGATTTCAATCAATTTTAGCATATATGACAATTGAAGTGTGTCACGAGTTATATGAAACAGCTCAGACAATGATTTGCTTTATTGGATTAAATTTATGCATCAGTTATATTTGTATGTGTCTGGAATCTTTTAACATCAGAAATTAAAGCAAGTTTAGGTAAGCCTATATCAAAAGACTTTTTTTTTTTTTCCTTTATCTGAATGAAGAGGTGCTTCTTATTTGTGTTGCTTGTTTGCAAAGATTAATATCAGGTGAGCTTCTGTGACAAAATTTGGGAATTCAAGGCACAAGCAAGCCTGGAAATACCTTTGCTAAAGGTTTTTATAATGGTAAAACTTTTCAGTTCTCCTCAACAAGCTGGTTGAGAATGTTTCTGAGTTGTAGGGGATTTTTAATTGTAAAGGAGTAATTGAAGATCAAAGACTGAGATTTGGAAAACTGTTTCAGTTTTCAAGTTTTCCTTTGGGTTTTGATTTTTTCTTCTTTTTCAGTTCCTGAATTCTATAGCTTTTCTTGAGGAAAAAAACACTTCCAGTCTCCTGAGAAAGTCTGAGAAACCATCAGATCCTAATTGTAAACTGGCTGTACTTATACTATGGGCTTTTTAGGCATTTGGGGTTTTATTACTGTAGAAGGAAGATCCATTAGCTCCAACATGGCATCCTTTAAATCATCACAGGCTTCCTGAAATGGCAGTTGTGGAGAGTGGTAAATAAATGAACATTTAACTCTTCTGTAGGAGAACATGAGATTCTTTTCCTAGCAAAAAGAATTCCTTATTTCTCTCCCTCTTAAGACCTTTAATTTCCATCTTGAACTTATATGTGGTAGCAGTGCCATATGAATAGTTTTCTAACTCAAGAAGTCATGAAAGTCAAACTGTTGAGTTTTGGGTTGGTTTCCCCCCCCCCAAGAATTTTGTTGTGCTCAAATAAATGGATATTGAAGATTTTTCCATTGAAGGCTTCTTGTCTAAGATTCAAAATTTGTTGGTTTTATCTGACCCCAAAAGATAATTCAGAGTATACTAAGTCCTAAAATACTGAAGTAGTAAAAATGGCAGCTTTGCTGCCTGATCAATAGTGCAAATTCTAGCACTAAACTGTTTTAAAATTCCAAATTACCTTCACCTCTATGTAATTTGATTTAATAAAGTTTATTGCTTGGGATTTCACATTTAAGGATCACCCTTCATGCACACCATCATGCAATAGGAATAATATCTTAGAAATCTTGTAATACAAATCTTTAATTCNGCAAATTCCTGTTTTAAAATGTTTTAAAATTCCAAATTACCTTCACCTCTATGTAATTTGATTTAATAAAGTTTATTGCTTGGGATTTCACATTTAAGGATCACCCTTCATGCACACCATCATGCAATAGGAATAATATCTTAGAAATCTTGTAATACAAATCTTTAATTCATATAAGTGATATTTGCAATGATTTAGTGGGCTAGTGGGTGGGTAGGAACAAGGTTGAGGTTGAGATGATTTCTGAAGAGGAAGAGAATTTCATGCACAGTGAAGTATGGATGTCCAGACATGTTTACCAAAAATACATGAGCTGGTGTTCTGAATGAAACTGCTGTAATTAAAAGCAAAATTTTATGGCTAAAAACATTTAATTGAATGATTAATTGGAAAAAAAAAATGATTTAAAGTAGGAGAAACTGTATAAATAAATCTAAAGCACATTTCAAATATAAGATACTGCTTCCTTGCTCTGGCATTTCCAGTTTACTGAATATTCCATAACAGCAATATTTTCATAATAAACTGTAGCCTGTTCTTATTGTCTCAGCTCTAAAGGTCAGATGTTTTACATGACTTGAGTATTTTAATAGTTTTGAAAGCATAAGAAAACATTCAATATATAAATTACAGAAGTATCTTTATATAAGCCCAAGTGAGTGCAGGAACAAAGGAAGATAAAGATACTGACAAGACTGCAAATGATGGATCCTAGCACATGGTAAGAAAACACATGGCTCAGTCCTGCGGTTTTAAGATAATAAAAGTCTAGTACTTTTAGAAATTGAAATATCAGAGAAAAATATTGCAACAGTTGATCATTTATTAGCTGTTAACTGATGCAAATGGAAAATACCTAAGGGTTATTTTATTCTTCAAATGTAAAGTGAACTAATAATATAAATACTCAACTTTCATTAAGAAATATGACAATATATCAGCTTTTAGTTCAGTCTATGGAAATTTTCTGGGGAATTACAAGTTTGAATGCTTATAATGAGGTTAATCCAGTTCAATCCAATGCGTACATTGTGAAGTGTGCTTCAATCCATGACACAAGTGAGGGATCGAAGAGCCAGCGCCCAGCTGTGGCTAACTGATTGACCATTAATATTTGGGATATAAGGTTTCACTCACAGCAGCCAGGAAGACTGAGAATTGCCCTGAGGGTGAGCATAAGCAGGGAACTGGCAGAAAGATGGCTGAGGCCAGAAACAGGACAGAAGAAAAGCTGCTTTCATAAGCTTTTCACATCTCTCTAAAATGCATCTCATTTTAGATGCAACATGGGCTTGGTAGTCCTACTGAAGCTCTTCCTGTTAGGATGTTCTTTTTGTTCCAAAGACAGTTGGCTGTGGGGCACAGCCAAAACATGCTATCAAAGAACAGCAGCAGGAATAACAGATGAAAACAGTAATGCTGGGTACCAAATCAACGAAGTCAGCCAGACATAAAACAGGGCAATGTGGACAAACCTTTTGTCCCATTACGAGAACAGTACTATGGAAAGTGGTGTGATGGCAGTATAACACTGAGCAATGAAATATCTGTGAGTCTTGAAAGAAGAGTATGACCTGTGGTCAGAAGGGCTGAGGACAGTTTGAAAACTCAGTTCTGAGGGATCTCTAGTAGCCCAGCTCTAGTCCTGTGCTTTTCTTGGAGGCTTTCCTGGTTTTCCTTCATCACCAGTTCTATCCTGCATTATGGACTATTCATTTGATTGCAGAAATGGAGACAAAGGTGTGAAAACACAGGCAGACATTATTGATGCTTTGAAAGAAAAAATGTAGGTTTACCGGTGATCTCAGGATAAATAGAGGCATAGATACAAATACTGTATATTCAAACTACTGAAATAACAACCCCTAATGGGTTCATTACCATACAGTTTCAAAGATTTTTAGACCTCAGTGCAGCTGAACTTATATGTGGTCTTGTTTAAGAACAGAAGTGATTCCTATTCTTTTAACAGGGTCCAAGGTTCCATATGAAAATTTAATCACAAATCAGTGGAGTTTGATTATGTCAAAGTGAGGTTGTTAATGTAGTTTTTTGCCTTTTTTTTTCTTAAAAAGTGTTTTTTTTTCTTAAAAAGTGTTGTTAAAAGCTACAAAAAGTTCTTTCTGAAGGATCTTTTGTTCCTATTAATAGAGTTCCATCCCTTTCCTTAGCTGAGTCTCAGGAGAAAAAGACAGGGGGAAAAAATAGAGAAAAGCTAATGAATATCAAGATTATTACAGGTGACAGACACTTATAAAGCTGCTATGGAATTCAGACTGCAGAATTCTCTTCCAGCATCTAGATTATTCATCAAGATCATGTCAGCTCTTCAAGGCAGAAGCAGAAAACAATACAACAGCACAGCAGCAGAATAAAGAATTTTGCCAATGAACATAGTCGGATGGTAAACAGCTTTCATGACTAGAGAAGCAGTCTTCCTCACTTTGTCCTGGAATTTCCCTGCTTAAATTTAAGACAGAACTTCTTGTTAAACAGTTAAACCAACCTCGTTCCCAGACTTTGAAGATTTTTTTGTGAAGAATTTGTGGCATTAGCTTTCCAAACCTCTATGTCAGGACATTTAAGGTTTGAAAACTTGCTTCCCTGTTTACTTTTTCAAGAGTTTGGGAAGGTGATTACTTTTTCTACTATCTTGGGGATTTGCTGGGGAAACTATTGCTGGTATCTACAAGGATGTCTGTGATTTCTTTGTAAACAGGTGATAGAATAAAAGTCCCAATGGCTGCCTATTTCCCACTTCCTATGATAGAGAAAGCCCTATGCACAAGAGATCTGTAGTGTGAAAGTAGTGGGGTTTATTTTGGCCACCAGAACACCAGAGAATCAAACATGTTTGCCTTATTCTGATGCTGGAGAACATTAAGGTTTTAAAAAAGATTCAGAGTTTTTAGTCTCTACCTTCTAATTCCCATAGCAAACTAACAGATTTAAACAGATTATTAACCTTTCCTAGTAGGTCTGACTGAGATGGAGTTAACTTTTTTCCAGAGCATCCTGTACGGTTCTGTGATTTGTATTTGTGGCTAAAATAGTATGATAACACAGCAGTGTTTTGGCTATTAAACGCTACTTGCACAGTGGCAATAAGGTGTTCTCTCCCTGCTCCCTAAACCCAGAGAATAGTCTGGGGGTGAGCAGAAGGTTGAGTGGGGACATAGCTGGGGCAGCTGGTGCAAGTTGACTGAAGAGATATTCCATACCATATGATGATTTCCTCAGTAGTAAAATATCAAGGAAAGGAAGAGAAAAAGAGGATGTTTGTGGTTATGGTGTTTGTCTTCCCACGTAACCATTACATGCGCTGAGGCTGTGCTATCCTGGATGTGGTAAACATCTGCCTGGCACTAGGAAGCATCAAATTAATTTCTCTGCTTTGCTTTGCTTGCACACAAAGTTTTTGTTTTCTGAATTCAATTGTCATTTTCTTCTTTTGTGAACTTTCTTGCCTGCCTTCCATTTTCTCCCCCTCCCACAGGAGGTGCAAGTGAGAGAGAAGATAAATGAGTGTTTGCTGTTGGCTGAGGTCAGCAACCACACCTTTTGTTAGCACTGGAGGAGGAGGAAAGAGAAACCGAAACAAAGTCTCTGAAATGTAGAGCTTTAAGTGGTATTTCCATTGTAAGAGCAGTCCTGATTGCAGATGGTGTTCACTGTCATGCAGAGGTAAAAGTGGTGGAGCTGAGACAGCTGATGTGCTAGAGATGATGTTACTGCTGCTGTTGTTCAAGTCCAGTTTTTCTTTCTTGAAAATGTAACACACCAAAGGGTTTGCATGTGGGTAGGAAGACTGCAGGGTGACCTGGAGGATACACAGCTTCTGTGATTAGACTCATGCTGATAGCCTGATATGATACTGAAACAGAAACGTAGGAGGCACTGTTATAATATAGTCAAAGATCTGGCAAACTCCCAGGAGCATCAAGGTGCTTCAGGTGTCATTTTTAGCTTCAGTGACAGATTCACATCAGCAATGCAAAGAATCATTCTTTGCTGGCTAAACCTGATTGTCTTAAAAAAGAAGGCAGAGAAGGAGGAAGAAATAATATAAAAAGAGTAAGTTTGGGTAATAGAGAAGAGCAGAAATCCAATTCTGTCAGTATAGGCCCACAAACCTTGTGGAAATTTGGTAATCTTTCTCTCTGGACCAGTAAGATGAGGTTGCCCCTGAAGAATAGGAAGGCCAAGGTTCAATCACAGTGTATTAAAGAAAAATTAGCAAAGCTTCCTTTTTCTTACTGGTTTCCTAGGTTTGTCTTGGAATTAAGAATGCAAAGTTGCATATTGTTTTTTAACCAAGTAATTGTCATTTCAGCTTCAGTGTTTCATTTCATTGCTTCATTGTTTGTATTTACAGTAGTCTTAAACTATCATTGAATGCTTCATTATAGTTATGGCCCCAGTTTCAGTGTTTGGTCTGTTTGAATGTTTTCTCTTTCTGAATTTTACAGACAGTTGAAGGCAGCAGAGTGAATTTTGAATCATTCTGCTTTGAACAATTTAAGGTGTACATTCCTGAACAGAAAGCTACACTGACAACTAATATTCCCTTGTTACCATCTATTTCTTGTCACCTTTGGCTACATCACAGGAATTAAATTGGTAATCATTGTTTTGAGGCGTAAGAGAGAGGAAGAGTAGACCCCAAGTCTCTTGCTCAATGTACTATTTGTATTTTATGTAAAACTGGGAGAACTGAGGAATTCTTTTGTTTCTTAGCCTGGGGAAAGCTTAATAAGATAAAGGCAGCCAATGAATGGAAAGTATCTCTTATTTAGGGATTACAAATGAAAAATTGTTAATGTGGTAAACTATTAATGTCAGATAATCTGGGGAGATGAGCTGAAATTGCCTGGAAACAGTGTCAGGCCAACAAGACTCTCAGTCTGCGACGTATCTGGACACTTTGATCCACAAGCCAGAAGAATATGCACTTGTTGTTGCCTATATGTGTATCTTAAAGCATAAATCTCCAACCATTTTGGTGAGGCAGGAGGAAGGGCAAGTTATTTACTATTTCCTTACAGAGAAGTTTGACATGTCTTTTCTGAAGCATCTTGGGTTGGTAACTCTCAAAACCATGGTCTTCAAGTAGAAGAATGGGGATGACAAATCCATTACTGTGTAATATGTTATTGCGTAAGTGGGATTCATCTCATGTTATCACTATAATATATTAATCATTATTAAAGATTTGAAATTATTTTCAGCATTAAGCAAAGGGGATGTCTTATGAAAATACAAAAAATAACTAGAAAAAAAAGTCTTTCCTTCAGTTATGCTTTCATTTCACGGAGTTACTGCCAAGTAGTGAAACCTAGTTACTGAGCTTAAGCTTAATGTGCCTAGGAAACAAGATTTTTATTTTCTAGAATGAGTGAATGATCGTTATTTATCCATATGATCTTTAATCACTCTGCAAAGAATTGTGAATGATAAAAGAGCTAAAATAATATAATTTATATCAATGTTCCTTAATAGAATGAATCAATTATTATACAGTATAGAAATTGTTTTCAGAATTCCTGTGAAGACACAGTAAGCACAAAACCATATTTATAAAACATAAATTGTAAAGCCAGTGTAGTAACATTATCAGGTTAATTCAGTCTGTGTGTAAATGTCCAAATGTCAGTATTTAGGAATGGCTGCACATAGCCTTCTTAGATGGAAATTGTATTCTCTCTAATATTGTTTATGTAGCTCCAGGGAATGCACAAATCTGAAATCATTGGCTACAATCTTACTCGATCTCCTAAACCAGAATAAGTTTAGGTGCCTCATGTGGAAAACTCAATATTAATGCAAGTGTGTGCTGTTGGTACAACCTTCTTACTGGGTATAAACAATCAGTAGAAGTAATGTTTTTAATTTACTGCATGTGTTTTGATATTCTTTAATGGAAGAATTTAGTTCTGTGGTGCAGATTTCCTTCTTGGACAAAGTATTGTTTCATCAGGTTGAGAGAAGATGGTTCTTAATATCCAGATAAAGTAGGATGGAAGTGCACAGTGTGGAAGCAGCTGCTTAAGAAAGGTTAATAGGTACTTGTGATCTTCCTTGTTCCTTCATCAGGAAAAGCCCTCACTTGGAGCCCTGATAGTTTTCATCTTCCTTTCTGCCACGTACTTTGGAGAATACTTGAAGTCTGGGGATCCTAATCTTTCTTGGAAACAGAAAACTTTCTTTCTGAGACAAATTTATCTGGGGCTGCCTTTTAGTATCTGAGAGATGGGATGTGTGATAAGGTAAAGTATAATGAGGCAACTTCACAAGATATTAACTTAGCAAGTGGAGTCTGCAGTACAGATGTAACTCACAAGTGATATCTAGTGCTGAAAAAAAATGACTCACAGCATAAACATTAAGTGGTAGTGCTGAGAAAGAAGTAATAGACCATGTATATCTTCAATGTGTGTGTGTATATATATATATATATATATACTTCCTTGCCTTCCATGTGGTTAGAGAATGAAGTAATCCAGATACAGAATAATTCCAGATCACTGTCTCACTGTCTGAAGGAAACCCAATATCAGTATCATTAGTCCACCGGAATACTCTATTCAACCCAAGGAATACTGAGACCAGAGAAAGGATTTTAAAGTTGAATGTAATAAATTCCATCCCACATTAATGGATTACTGTAGGATATTTTATTTTAATCTAAAAAACTCTGACATTAAGGGCAAGACAATTTGTCTAGGGCTTAGACAAGGTGAGATATAGTCTGATTTCAGGCAAGGATCTAAGACTGGAAAAGTCTTTTAATTGACTTAAAATAGCTCAGAATAAATGAGTACGTGACATGAGTTGACATGAGAAGTTTAGAGGTGAATGAGCACAGACTTGGAAATAACCTGAAAAACAATTAGGTTTCTCAATATGGTGAATAATAGCAATGTAATATCATTGCACAAAACCTAAATGGAATAACAGTAGTCTATAATGAGAAGATATGAGAAGGAATGATCTCAAGGCAATTTGTGTCCCTTGCATTTCTAAGTGCTGCTGTTACAAAGTGAATTTCAAAAGTGGGACTTTGGGTTGTGACCATTTATTTCAGTGGAGCATAAGACTTTATAATTCAGTCTACTAAAAGTCAGAGACAGTGGTGCTTTATGGCTTTCCTTCACAAGGAAGAAGCTGTGGAAGTGATCATGTTTGGTTCTTTGGATGTGTTTAATCTACTCATTACTAAAAAGAGAAATGATATTATTTGCCTTTCATTGGATCTAAACATGTTGGCACTTTGCACAGGTTGTTTTGGTTTCTAAGTTCAGAGAAGTAATGTGATTCAAGGTATATTTAAGTCCACTATTGTAAATGTGTGCTTAAAAGCTTTGATCACTAAATGGGGTCAGTTGTTTAGTCTTTTAGATTGATGTTTCTTATTTATTTTAATTGTTTTGGTATTCATATCATGTGAAGTTTTTATTATTTTTGTGATCCATTGGCCACTTCATTTTGACTGTTTAAATGCAAATTCTGAAAAACAAGATAACTTCTCTGTATTCAATTTGATGTCTTAAGTCTTTACTGTGATTCTCATTTTATAGCAGTTTTGAGAACTGTTTTTTTTAAAGCAAGTGAGTGTTCATACTGGAAAATCATTAATCTGGACCTGAGAAAGTTTTTGTTGTTCATTTTGATAACTAATTACTTGTTATTCTGTTCTTGATAAATGATTTTAAAATAATTACTGGAAGATGAGCTGTAGATTTTTATCCCTGGCCTTCTATGCTAACTAGCATTTTTCATATGAAATGCTGTTGAGTAACTGAGGTTTAAAATTGCAGTTCAGGAGTCAGTAGAAAGATTTTCTATCTGATTCCTCTCTTTTTCTTAGGTTTCACTATGAAGTGGCATGCAGATTTTAAGCCTATGTTGCAAACATGGATGTGGACAAAAGCCTTAGGTTTTGTTATAGATTTTATTATGTGTTTTGCCTTTTGATTTTTTTGAAACCTTATTTTAACATAGTGATATAGCAGTGATTCAAATTTAAGAAGAATTTATTTGTAATGAGATATAACAAAACCATCCTAAATTACTTATCATTTGTTGGTGTAGTTATTGGGAAGAAAAATATAGGAGGTGAAAAGGTGTTAATTGGAATTTTTGTACTGTACTTGATGCCATTGTTGTCCATCTGTATCTTTGTAGAGAAAGAAAGGTTTGTTTCTTTGCTGGACTAAGCCCATGTTATTATGTCTGTCTTTATTACCCAAAAGTCATACGGTGCATAACATACTTCTACAAGAATTCATTACATAGGAAGTAAGGGTTGTAACCTTCATTTGCTCCCAATGAAACTGTGTTTAAGGACATAGGACTAAGATGGGAAGGAGTCCTTGTCAAATGTGCAAGTTCCCATTTTTATTTCAGTAGCTAACTTTTCACTGCCACTGCTAACATGTTAAATGTGGTAGGAAAATTGTTTTCTTTCATTTTTATTAAAAAAAAAAAAAAGAAACTCTTTAATTCTGACATTATATAACATAGAGAGGGTGACAAGACCAATACTATATTTATGAAGACATCAAGCTCAATAAAATTTGTTTCTCTTTACACACTGACTAATGTAGAAATCTTCCATTGTTTTCACATGTGAAAACTGAGAAGGAGCAAAACAGTAAATCTGAATTCTCTTACAACCAAATACATACATAAATAAAATCCATCTCTGTTAAATGATACTGATGTAACTCTATAGCATTTTAATTTCAAATGCAAAGGAAACAAAAGCATTTCTCACAAGTGCATTTTGATAAGAAAACCAGATGGGCCTAATTATCTTTAAGTATATCTAAATTATTAAGACCTGACCAATGGGCAGTAGAAATAGCTTCATACCGGTCAGATTTGTTTCAGGTTCTTGTTCCATATATGAGTTTTTAGGATTAATTATATTGTAGCATTGTACTATTGAATCATTTGCCTATTTTTGTTTTCTGATGTTGTGGATAGGTAGAATCATAATTTGTGTGTGTATGTGTTTAACCTTTAGGGCTTTCCCAGTTTCTCAAGAAAGAGCAGAGTTAAAAAGTCCAAGGGCAGACTTCCATTAACCTCTGACTAGGAAAAGCACCAGCCACTGCTTCCATATTATTTTTCTAGGTTAAGATTTCTAAGCCTTCAATAAATCCTCAAGATTAATAAGTCAATGTTTTAAGTCATTTTGCTACCACTAAACATGCACTGTTTTGTCACCATTCTACTTACAAATTTGAAGAAGGGTTATTCAATAAAAATCTGTAATGTAGTATATTATTTGGAAATGTGATTTTGCTACAGTGGTCAACAGTATCATCTGAAAAGAAATTACATATTAAAACGTGCTTTGGAGAACAGTTAAGAACAGCTTCATAATTTCCCTTTACATTCCTTGATTTTATGAACAGCCTAGCTCAATGCTTGCAGGAATTAAGCAAATATATTACTGGTGGCATTTTCCTTTTTTTTTTTTTTAACTGTGAGAACATGTTGCAGGAGAAGACATGATATTTCCCACTCATTTTAGAAGTGAAATGAGTGGGAAGTATCTTGTGGTAACTCAGCAGTGTGGTACAGTGGTGTGCAGACTACAGGCAACCCACTTCAACCTGATGGCACATGAGACCATTCCCTTCAGACTAGGGTAAAGTTTTATGTTTTATCTATAGCAGAGCATATACAACAGAAAACCTGGGAAAATGGGGCAATGGGAACAGTCATTCTGCTTTGTTATATTTCTATATGCTTCTATTAGCATAGCGTAGACAGTTACAGCAAAGTAAACTGAAGATGATAAAACATTAACTGGCTCACTGTTCCTTAAGGCACATTGATGTAGGTACTGCTAGCTTGAACCAGACAATCCTCTTGAAGTTGTGGTTTCCTTTTTGTTTCTTCCTTTGCACTTCAAGCATTTTGCTAATTAATTACTAGACAGACTCCTGCCTGCAAAATCTTATCAAGAGAGCAAATGGCTCTGCATTGTGTTGTTTACATTTTGTAATTAGTTAAAGATGTTATAACCATCACTATTGGATTATAGGGCAATCTGTGACAGAGTGGTTATACTTAAAGTGAAGAGCTTTTTCCATTTTTATCTTACCTCGTTTACCTGCTGTCTGATGTTAAATCAAGTAAGTGAAACTGGTAATACCCTTGTGATAAGAAGGGATGAGTAGCATGCTTAAACACCTTGTTTTGAAGAGATATATGTTATGTTATGGAGAGCAGCTTGTTCTCCAGCTGCGCAGAAAATAGATGACATGTTGCAAGGATACTGTTTTCACTATTATTCTTCTCTCCTACACCACTTTACTTTCTACATAGTTAAAAAGAACCTTACACCATGTGAATAAGTATAGCTTATGCATTTATTCTTTCTGAGTATGCTAAAATGAACACACATTATTTATCTTTTCAGTGTTCCTTAACTGAGTTCTGTGAGGAGTCAAAAATAATAATTTTGGCCCAGTTACAAAATATTATAGATAACTATAGAAAACATTTATGTGTTACCCTGTGTCTGATAATAAAATGGGGGGGGGTTTAACTGTTGAGTAGTCCAACAATGAAGACCATCACATCCATGCAAAGATGCTTTGGGATGTTTTCTCAAAAGCTTTGTTGAAATGAAGGTAGCAGTAGAAATCGACAGGTATCCTCTCATCCACAGATCTAGTAATTTGGTTATAAAAGGCAGGTTAAACAGAATGTTCAGAGACATTTTCTGTGAAGGAGTGATGGTGATACCAAAGTTCAAGAACATATTCATGGTGAAACCCTTCAGTTCTTAGTGTTAAAATCTCACAGCCAAGTAAAATTATGAATTAATAAATAATTTCCAGAAAATTGGAAGAGCTTCAACTCTTCATACATAGTATAGACTGTTAATAAGAAAGTCCTATGGAAGATGAAAAATGCTACTTTGAAAAAAAATGGAGCATCTGTCTTCTGCCTGATAAGTGCTGTGTGTAGTGGGCTGTAGTAAGTATCCTTCCTCTATTAAGTGTATAACCTTGTGAATAGCCAAAGTAGATATTTCCACTTGATTTTTAAGTCTAAAAAAAGGTGGAATCTAAGTTTTCAAAATTCCCCTACTGATTGCCTTTCAAGTTTTCCTTGCAGAGTATTCTCATTTCTATTTGTTTGCTTGACAAGTTGTGATCCAGGTATAACCCATTCTCCAGTTGCTGGGATTCTGATTTCCACTCTGTGTGCTGGATGCTGGAAATATATATATGTTGCAATAGCCAGCATTTTATGTCTAAGTCATATTTTGGAAATAGGCCTATATTCCTGATATATGTAATAGCTGAAATGATTTTTTTAAACATTCCTAACAGCCTCTCTGTATAGCTCAGATAAAAACCTGAAGGCATTTAAAAAAGAATAATCAGTTCTAAGTTTTTCATGACAATCTTGTGAAGCTATTAGTACCATGATTTGTTAAGTTTCGAGCTTACAAACATATATAACTTGGAAAATGCAATCTGCAACTAGAGTTCGATAAATGATGTTTTATAGTGAATGCAAAACCTGTATAAATCTTCAGTGGATTTGCTTGTACAGGCTTAAAAATTGCAAAGATACTCATTCAGACCTTCAGTGGTGTGATGCTTGTGGTAGCGTAAAAGATAAGAACCTCTTGATGATGCTACACGGAATGACTGAATGTCAACTGCATGCATCTGCATGTGTGACAGCAACCCTGGGGCGAAATATGGTGGCATTTGTTAAATATTAGATATAATATTCAATATAGTTATATCTTAAACATAGATTTTCAGCTAGTGCTTTGAAAATCACTGACAAAATTGTAATAGGAGCTTGTTTCATTCTTAAATAATTTTTACAGTTTTACCCAAGTAGGCTCTCAACATTCTGGTTAAATACATGGAGTGTCATACATATGGAAGCAACGATGTTTTAACTTAAATATCTTAATTGCTTTTATATTCATACAGAAGGACACAAATGCTTGATAATGCTAAAAAAAAAATGAAAAGGCATGAAGAAGACTGTTTGAGCTCTTGGGAATTAAAATGTGCAGACAACCAACACTGACCAATTTTTTAGGGGAAGAATTACAGGTAGACTGAGGTCTGTATGGTAAATCTCATCCTGAAAACCTCAGATGGACGAGTCATAAGCCTCTGAAAATGAGATTTCTAATGGAAACACCAAATCAACTTATACTATACTGTCAGGAATATGACATTATTATAAAGTACACTGATGTATCTGTATTTGCCTTTTGCAAATATAATGAAACTGACTTCAGCCTAGAGGCTGCCAGGGTATTCCATCCACATCTGCTATTTTACTGTATAATATAATAATATTCAGACATATAGTGCTAGGTGTCATGTATTTGCACTGGTATGGAAAACAATCAATGGAATTTTTTTAATCATGACTAGAATAACAACTCTGAAAGTTGCTCTGTGGAATATGGCATCTAGTCTTGTCCACATGGGGACAAGTGGAAGTCATCAATACTTTTAATAGCAAATATTAATGACCACGTCAGAGGTACATACTGGGGCAGTGTTTGGCTCATCTCCTGTCTGACCTAGCACAGGCACAGCATGAAACTATGCATCCGCCATGCTGCTTTGTTGCTGGCATTTACTTATGAATGTCTGTCACTGCTCTTGGCAGGACTTGGGATTTTTGTTGTCCCGTGTTCCCAGCTAGAGAGTGCAATTTCAGGAACCTGAGCACAGGAGTTGGGTGAATGCACATGAACAGCCATGTTGGTCCCTCTAATCTGGAACATGGGCAGAGGACAGGAACCAAAAGCCATATTTGCCCAGTGCAGTCTTCTCATCTTCCACTAACCTGTGCCTCAAGAACTTTCAGTGACATCTTTCTGTTTGATAGTTTTTGATATTTTTTTTTCTTTCTGTCTAACCATACTCTATTTGCTGATGGAAGGTCTTGGAGCTGTGCCCAGTAGGCATGGTGAAAGCCAGCGCTCCATGAAGGGAGGGCACCAGAGAGGGTGTGTGGCTCCAGACTGGATCCTTGGAGAGCTCAGAGCTCTTCAAAACTGTCTGCAAGAAGAGCAACTTCACTCCTGCTCCCCCACAGTGGGAGTCCTTTCATCAGCACAGCCAGCAACGCTCATGCAAAAGAAGAGGCACCACACAGGAGTCAGCTCTTATGGTGGGAAATACAGGAGTTGCTCTGCAGATGCCTTTTCCAAGCAAAGTTGGGTGAATTTGTCAGGAGGGGTCTTCACTGCATTTGTCACCTTGGGGCCAGTCCACTGGTGCACCCTCAGGAGATAGTTGAGTCTGTCCAAATTTGTTGGAAAAAGATGTTGGGATATTGTTTACCTTTGTTTTGTTGATGAGTCAGTTCCTTAAACAGAATCCAATTACAGATTACTAGACTAAGTCACTTTTTGCTGCTGCCATCTCCATACTTTGGCTGTTCCTCCCTTTGAAATGTAACAAATTATAGATTTAACTTTCGTTCTCTATTTTTATTTTCTGTGATGCATTTTGGGTTCGCTTTGCAGAAAAATGAAGGATTCCTATTACATGTCTGAATTGGTGCTTTAGTACATAAAATCAACAAAAAATGGAATAAACAATACCTAAAAACATCTGCAGTTATGGATATCTGAAAAATTTGGAAATTACTAATTAATCTTGTAAAATGAGAAATAAGTAAAAACCTTATTGTAATTTTTTAGCAAAGAGAGGAATATACTTACATTAATACACTGAAAATAATTTTAGGCCAGGTGATGGTTTGTACCAGAAGGTGCTGGTCCATTACAGTCCCAGTAAGAAAGGCACATGTATCATTTAAAATGCTGTTTATCAGAGCTAGCGTACAAGTTTGGTAGAAGTCTGGTTTCCATTCATAACTCCATTTGTATAAGGGTTATAAGGGGCTTAATACATTGCCTATTGATTGTATTGTTGGATTGTGTCTTGAAGTGCTTGTACTTTTTTTTGTGACTTCTGCAATTAGCCTAATTTTTACACAGCAGTGATCCAGGTAAAAAATTCCTATTGGTTAAAATAAAGAAATCTTTTGAAAAAGGTTAGATATGTTAAAGATCCTTATCTGTGATGTTACCTCCTGTAAACAGAGAATTATAAGAGCTGCCTCCTCATCCCCTTTTTGTTAATGTGTACTGAAAGAGTTTGCTTTTCAAAGAATTTATTTATATGTGCATAAGCATAAAAATGCTACCAGAGAACAAAATGTCAAAAGAAGCATTTTGCCTATGCACACAAACATGCAGAGCCATTTCTTGAATTCAGATCCACTTGAGATCCAATAAAAGATATCTGGAAGGCAGCGAATGCAATTACTTCTTAACACCCCTTTCTCTGGCTCCAAATGTCAAAGATACATGGAGACAAATGTTTAAATTAACTGAGAAATATTTTCACTTGTTCTGAAATATTCACTTTCAGACCATTATTCATTCTCTTTTTATATTATTATTTTATTTGTTTTGAAGCTCTGGAAAAGACAATTTTATGATCAAAACTTTCAGATCTTAAGTAATATATTCTAAGCAGGAGCTGTCACAATGTATTAGCCTGAGTAAGACAATGTTATTCAACTTGTGATCTGAAGCATGATGTTATTCAACTTCTTCCCTATTAGTAAATTTAATTGTGCCCAAAATCATGAGGCATTTAGGTAATTCAGGCACTTTGATAATGCTGTAGAATAATTTGTATTTTATTCTAATTTTATGGCTTCACTTTGGATATAATTGCCTTATATAGTTGTTCAAAGCATGGAATTTCTATTTTGCAGGAACTTTTTGATATAAAAACCAGAATCCCTCTTAAAAATATAAAAGTAACATTTTTCTTTTCTTGAAGAAGCAAAACTGAGGAATTAATTAGATATAAATTTAACAAACCACACATGTGCTATTCTTCCATATTAAGATTTCATTTCCCATATACAGCACACATGCATCAGTTCTGTTCCTCTGCAGTAACTAGTTCCATGGATCAGTAGCAGTAGCTGTTTCCAGTGCACTGGGGGTAATTTACCATATATCTGCTGCAGCTTTGGGGAGCAAGAATGCTTAGATACAGAGGCAGCCTGTTGACTTACAATCCTCAGCTGCACATCAGTACACCTGGAAAAGTGGTAGTGGTGAAAGTGCAAAAAATTGGCATCAAATTAGTTGCTTAGCGGTTTGAGCAGCCAGACATTAAGCCTTTGGTCCACCTTCTGGATATGCTTTGGCACCATTAAAGAACTGTAAAAACCAGATAATTCTCTCCATGGCAGTAACCCCTGGCTCAAGGAATCATCTTATAGGGTTCTCTGTGATGCTTCTGCATATGCTTCTTCCCAGGTTCGACTGGAGTCTGTGTTTGGGTGGAGGGACTTCTGGGACTGCCATCCTTTTAGACTACAACCTGGATGGAAAGACGCAACGCTGCACATGGCTTTTATTTCCACAACCCCCAGAGCTCCTGAGGGAGGTAATTTATAAATACAGGCTGTTCTTATGAATAAACCAAGCTAAAGAAGTTATGCTTGTATGATTCTGCTGCCTCTGGATTGCTATCTTTTAAAGTTTTGAAGGTAGTACTTCACAATTTAGGCTTAAGAAGAGTCGCAATAACTGTACTTTTCATTTGATTACTGTGCCACATAATAATGAGGTTTATAATAACTTTTGTGCCCTGTGAATATAACTTGCAAACATAGATTCCTTACTTCTATTCCATCCTCAGTCCTATCATGCCTCGATAAATTTGACATGCCTGCTCTTGCTAAAATAATGGAATTTCCACTTTTACTAGCAGAATGAACTTTAGAAAGTGTTTAATCATAGATGTTGTGCTCTGGAGGACCTTCAGAACTCAACTAATTTGGAAAGTTGATATTCTGAAGACAAAATAGCATCTTAGTTATTAAAGGAAATTATCTGAACAGGAGGAAAAAAGCTTTAAGTCTTTTTCTTCCAAATCTCAAGTGGTTAATGCATGACTCTGCATGAATCACAAGGATTCATTTGATTCCCATGCTGACCTCTTCCAGAAAATTTAATTTCTCCATCTCAAACATATTATTTTTCTCTAATACAAAAGAGCACTAACCTGAACCTTACTGTGCCCTTCTGCAATTAGTCACCCTTTTGTTGCCTTAATCTATTAGAGTAAATGGAAGGATTAGTGTTTGAACACAATACAAAGCAAAGTCTGAATACAAAATAATAGTGGACACTCTTTTTATTTTAGTTTGTATTATAGTGGGTTACTGATAAGTTTTAACTTCATTTAATCTCTGATTTTGGTTTTGATCCCAGGGGTCAATAATTAAAACAAGAATTCTGTTAATAGACTTAGTAGAGATCGGGGGTATATTGTAATTACTTCTGAGAATAGGAGATAAGCTTTTATCCTTAATAAGGCTGATTACTGAAAGGATGCATGTGGTTAATTCACTAATGATAATTCTAAAATACAAGTGTCAGCTTGAAGTGAAGATTGGCATAATTTGGTTATTGGAAGGAAGCTTTGGTTCCTTCCAGGAAGGTCCAGAGTAACAGTTCACTTACATAAATCACTCCAGAGGCAAACTGGTGTAGTTGATGTCAGAATCTTATTCATTTGGCTCTTTAAAAAATGGATCTAAAGTGGAAATCTAGAAATTAAGATAGAAATATTTTAAAACCTGTAAATGGCCACTCATGTCTCTGTACACCTTTATGAAACAAATTCCGAACAACAACCTTTGTTATTATATCCAAGAAAGAAGGGATTTTAAAACATGGCTGATGACACTAGATTTTTGATCCTTACCTGGTTGATTGCAGCTGGGATACTAGTTGATAGGAAACTGTAGATTGTAAGAACTTGCATATAGGCTTGACTGTAAATGGATTTCTCTTTCTGGTATAACAAAGCATCTGAGAATAATCTCTGTGGTTTCAAAGCTTTTACTATTACAAACTGGGAAAGTGAATCCATATTTCACCAACTCCATTTCCATGATGATTTTAATAGATGATAGCTGATGACACCTTAGAGGAAGCATAAAGAAACTTTATTAGAATTTTGCATTAATTACAATTTATTTACAGAGTTGCAGTTTTCTGTATATAGTACAATGGAGTATCTGCAAGAAACTGAGTGAAACTCAGCTGAACTTTCCATGAATATGGTGAACAGTTCTTTCAGGAATTTTAACAGATCTTCAGTCTGATGAAGAGAACCACAAAAATTTCTTCGAGTTTGTTTAAATTCAGCCTCAACCATTCCTGTAATATTTGACAGTACATTCACCTCATAAGGTTAATTTGAGTTGAATTTTGTCTGTTAAAGAGGTATCTTTCTGTTCCCTAGAGTGCTGGAGAGAACTTCTCCATTCAAACTAGTATTAGTAATGCAGTTTATATTAGAATATCCATTTATAGTAAAAGCTATAAATGTTAACTTATATGGGGACACAATGCGCTGCTGCATCCTGATCAAAGTAAAACTTTGGATCGCAGAAAAATAACAAAGAAAGATGAGGAGAAATCAATAGGATGAAATTTCTTTTCTCAGAGTAGTAGAATGATTGAGAATTGTGAACTGAAAGCTGTATACCATTTATAGAAAATTAAGAAACACAAAGATAGCATTCATCAAATCTGTTTTCAAAGCATGTGTATTGTTAGAAGAAATGAATGAATCCATGAATACAATGCAGACACACAGAAATTATAAATAGTGACATGGGTTTATAATCTTAATGAACTGTATTCAATATATTTCTATAAATTACATTGTTTGACTTAGCAGTAATAATACAGCAGAATATGGTTGTTATTGATACATGCAACTGAAAGACAGGGAAGATATCAAAAAAAAGTAGTCTTCACTGAAGTATAGAAAGTACAGTTCCTGACAGTCCAATTGGTGATAATGTCTGCCTGTTGAATTTTTGTATTAGATAACAACTTAATAGATGAAAGTTAGAGGCAGATTTTCAGAACCATTTATATGTAATAAGAGGCATTGACCGTTGCAGTCAGTTGCGAACCTGCTAAGGTAAAGTTTAAATACTAAAAGTACTGTGAATTCCAATGTCGCATTTATCACTATTAATAATTAGCAAAGACCTTTTTCATTCATTTGGTCAGTTGAAACCTGCAACAGATACTAATTCTGTTAATATCTATTAGATAAAATAGGTTCAATTTGTGGAACCTGGTCTCCAAAACCTTTTAAAAGGACTATGTAAATTTGAAAGAAATCTATGAATGTCTGAGTCACACAAATATGCTTGAATTCATACCTGATTCTCTAGGCAATATTATTACCAGAAAGGCCACTTGTACTTAGATAAATGATGCAATTTTCTGTATTAATATATACTAAACTCTCTACATGATAAGATAGTGTATGAAATGGTAACATCTGTGTTCCAAACCCAGCACTATCTATCTGTAACAAATTATTATTTCTAAATAACTGTCCCTGAGTTCAGCTGTGGAGGAATAAACAATCTAAAGAAACACTAACTTGTTTCCAGGAAAAGAGGGAATTGCTCTGTTACATTTAACTTGTCTAAATAAACAACCACATCAGGCATGTTCAAAACAATTGGCTATCATGAGTATAGCCTCCCAAGAATGAGGGTGAGATCTGTGATCACTGCACCCTCTTAATCACCTAGTCTGCTCTGTCTCCTTTGGATAATCATATTATACTAGTTTCAGCTCAGCTGGCTAGATCATTGCAAAACTCCAGAAGGCAGTGCCGGGATAACTGTTCTGTTGCCCTCCAAACTCAAAGAAGTTTAAAAAAATAAACTAAATAAGTAAATGTAGTCAAAGTTTTCAGGAGAATCGATGCATTTTTGGTTCTGAAGAGAAAATTGAGGGTGGATTCCAGCTGTTTGGTGTAATAATCCATAACACTGGAGGGCTGCAAGGAGAGTTGAGACGGTGGATTCATTTCTGGAGATGAGAGTTTCAGGTTTGGGAGTGTTAATCTCTGTGCTGGGCCGCAAAGTCTCCTGGTAAAACTCTCAAAGAAGCACTGCAAATATATATTTAATTTGCTAAGGCTTTCACAGTGGGCAAAAGAAAGGCCAGAAGCACTGACCTTCCTGGTGAGATTGCTTCTTCTTTTCATCACCCTCCAAACTCTGTTAGTGTTATACAATATGTAGAATTAGCAAGGCACACCTACCTCCCATCCCAAATCACCTGTTTGCGTGTAAACTACTATCAAAAGGAATACCTTCTAACAGCAGATGCTCCCTCACTACTGCCAGAGGTAATCTGATAGTGAAGCATTTTTTTCTACAGTTGTCCAAATGGTATTGTGTGACAAAACCTCGACAAGTTACAGTTCAGACATTAGGGATTTGGCCTGAGTTTTCACTAAGGAAAAAGCCCCCAAACAATTAAAGGAAATGTGATTCTATAGCAAAAAGCATGCTCTCATTTCTCTTTGACTTATGAGTACCATATTCTGAACTTTCCCCAGTATTAGTTCTCTCTACAAGTAAGGACTTTTCTGAAGACTGCTATTCCTGGGTCCTTCTATGAAAGGCAATCTGTTAACTTTATAGCTCTACATTTCAATAACTCACAGGAATGCCACAAGAAAGTCTAGGATCTACTGAAACAATCTGCTCTGATTATATTTGTCCCTTCACTTTACCATTACTAAGGATGTTTTAACAACATGATAACTTACAGAATAGAATGGTCAATTGATAAAAATCCACTTTACATGAAATACTAAAGAATTTGCATATAAATAGGGTTTTTATATTTAAATGCCCTGTGGGTGAATGTGGTCCAATATCCCTCAGAAATCAAAATCCCAAACTGTCTCATTTAAAGTTTGCCTGCTAAAAATAAGGTGAAGTTGGGCAGCTTTTGATTAGCATGTCATTCCTTTCTGGAGAGTGCTTACAAGACCAACAAATCACAATTCAATTAAACTGTGCCCCGTACAGCACTTTTAAATGTATTTTTTGCAGTTTCTTTTTCCGGTGTTCACACTTTCCCTATTTTTTTTCTTGATTCATTTGGCAAGACTTACATGTAAAGTCCTATAAGAGAGACAAACGGGGAACATTCTATGAACCTGACTGCAGATCTTGCTGCTTGAGACACAGGCATTGCCCATGTCTGCCATTGTGTCAGCTGGCTCTTTGACAATGAAATAAAGAAGTAACAATTAGGCTGTATTTACAATTCTCTAGTGACACTGTTTGCTCCCCTATAATTAAAGGATCTGCAACTTTTCAATTATGAACTCTTATTTTTAGGGCGGTAAAGCTTAACACACAAATACACACCAGGTCTTTTCAGGCAGTGAAACCCATCCCACTTTGTGCAGATGAGAAACACCACTGCCCCATTCTTGCTGCAGCTTCAGGCTGTCTTTGGCTCAGACCCCCACTATGTAGGGTGGTATCATTCTCACTCTTCAGTACCTTATGCCTTCTTAACATCAACCATCCCTCATGTAGCTTGTACCTTGCCACATTAAACTGCAAACTCGTCAGTTTATTCTGTATATGCATACATGCACATATGTGCATTCACTTTTGCACCCTGAACTATGTATGCTGTAGTGCAGTCTCCTTAAAGAGTGATCTTTGCAGCAGCTGCCCAGTCCCCATCTGGAAGCACTGTAGACATGCCCCAGGAAGCTCCAGCATGCTGAGCTGCTGCATGTTCTCTGGGACCTTCTATTAAACATCTGAAGATAATTTGAGGAAAAATTACAATGAGAAAATTGACTTCTCTAGAGCAAATAGCTTAGCATGACATAAGAGTTGCATTTAAACCTTAACACTAAACAAAGCTTTATCAATTGGGTTAATACCTGGAACATTGCACAGTATCACAAAGTAAATCTAAATGGAAAACCAGCAGCCAAGGAGAGATCCTGGGATATTTCCACAGAGATGCTTTCTGAGAGGAACCATACTCGTTTTGGTTAGTGCTCACCACAGGGAAATAAACTGGGTGAGACTTAGCAGAGGGAAGCACCCTTTCTTCTGTTGACTTAACTGTCAAATATATTGGAAATTTCCTTAGGGCAGATAAAGTGGAAAAAGGCACAGGAGCAAGAACTGAGGGCTTGCTGCCATCTCTGTCAGTAGCCTAGCAAAAGTCAGCAGGACCAGGGGCAAGCATCTCCCCCATTATATGTTTGTCTCTGGGGGGAGTGCTTGCAGAAAGAAGGCAGTAATGTATATTCATTTGGAAATTAATGAATTACATATAATTATTTTTCGTTCAACTCCATTAGGCTGTTAGGTGCTAGGGTTTCAGGTGCAGCTTGCATGGACTCCTTTAAATGGATACAAAGCGTGACATACATCTTTAATCTCTGAGTCTATATTAATGCTTTCTTTCACTATGTATGTGCTGTGTATACTGGGAGCACTCAAGCTTTGATTAAACTAAATTCAATCCCCAAGTCTTTCTAATGAACTATAAAAACTCACCCTAATTTACATTCAAACATCACTATGCTCTCCATACTGTAATTATATTAGCAATGATCTATCTGAAGGCTTCTTAAGTTTTATAAGACTTTTACTTGCAATTATAAAAATATGGAAAAGAGATAAGGGAGGCAAAATAAGGGAACAAGAAAGGAAGGAAATAAAAAGAAGAAAACTAGGAGGGAAGAACAGAATTAAATCTGGAGGGACAGCAAGAGCAGAAGAAACTGTAATAGCATGGCAGTGTAATTGTATAGCCATGTCAGAATCACTTTCTTGCATAAATAGATCAAAGCATCAGAAGAAAAGCATGCTATTGTTTTATGAAAGTAGTAGCATTCCCATTTAAAGTTCAGATCATCAGAGAATAAATATATTTAGTGGTTTTTCTTCCTCTTTTGTGAGCAGTATGAGAGCTACTATTTGGACTCTACAAAGAGTTAAATTCTAGCTGGCTATGAAATTACCTCAATCATAAGTCAAGCTCCTGGGACAGGTTTAAAATGCAAATCCTTTTTTTTTTTTCCCTTATCCTCTCTGCTTCTGATGAACAGTTTCTCAGGCTCATTTCAATGAGAAATAGTGTCAAAGTGTTCAAAAAACAAGCATTTCAATTATAAGCCTATCCCTGGAGATAGCACTGATATAAAAGTAATTTTTTATCCAGTTAGGATTTAAATTGTAACTCCTTGTGTTTTTTAAATCAAAAGTTGAAAGCACATGGTGATAGTTATTGTGGTATCCTGGCAGACTAATGTAGTATGTCATGCCGTATTTGTGTCCTGTGGTATGATATACAATACACACTGAATTTCATTGTTGTTTAAAAATGTGCTGGTGCTGTGTGATGTGCATTACATTGCAGAATTGGGAGTTAATATTAATAGAATTCAAGAATATGACTTTTCTGGCTCATGGTAAAACAATACAATAAAAATTCAAAACACAGTATTATTTTCTGACTTTTGGGTTGTTTTGTTTTTTTCTTGGTAAAATGTTCTCTTTCTTAATGTTTATTTAAGCACACACAAAGATAGATTAGGCTTTAGTCTGAAATGGAATTCTTTCTTCTGCACACCCCTCCTCTTTCTCAAGTAGGTGTTTGAAAATTCTGCATTAAAATTTGGGGTTTGCTTGCCTGAAAGCACTTTGCAAGTATGCCATGAATAGTGCCATGTCAAGGAAAAAAAATGGTGAAAGAAAGAAAATTATCTTGGTTTGATAACATTTCTTTTTTCTAAGGGATTATGCAAAGCTTTCATTATCATTGATATTATTGTGCTTCCAGTGATTTGCCCTGCTGTTTTAATTCCTGTTACCAGTTACTAAGAGACAAAGCAGCTCTTGAGGATCAACACAGCATACTTTCCCAAATTATTCATCATATTTTCTTCCTTATTGCATTTTCATTCTCCTAAAACTTGCAGTGAAAAGGGTTATTATTGTTGTGACAATAAGATGGGATGAGAAAAATATTCCAAGTAGCAGCAAGGATTTAAGGAGAGGTTGTCACAATCAAAGGCACTGACAAGGGAAATTACATAGTTAAGAGTGGATGGATGGGAAGATGAATGTAAGAAATGAGAAGACTACATAATTAATTAACAATAGTAACTCGTGTAAATAATGTGTGACTGAAACATAAGACAGGTCTCTACCCTCAGGCACTTACAAGCTTTTACACATAGGACAGCAAATAATGGTAAATAACTTGCTGTTCAGGGAGAATTATTATCACCATGTGACTTCTAACAAGAGGCTGGCATGTTAAAAATATCCTGTTTTGGTTTTAGCTGCATTTAAGAAATAAGAACTGAATAAAATGTGAATAAACGTGAAAAGATAGGAGGCAGATGGCAATGTTATAAGGCCAGCCATAAGTGTGTGCAGGAAAGAGGGTTTCAGTGATAGCCAAGGAAGACCCAGCTGAGGCTGCCCAAGAAATCTGTTCCGTTTAGGAATTTTTTTTATTATGGAAAGAAGAAGGAGACTGTAACAAAACTGCATGCATAGAAGAACATTAGTTGGTGGTGTGTGTAGGAAAAAGAAAACCCACAAAAAAACCTAAAAAAGCCAAGACCTCACTGAAGGGTTGATATATCAAAAAGACTGTAAAAGTGTGCGTTGCAGCAAAGAAATGGTTTAGCTTCAGTTGAAGAAGAATGGTTATGTGAACTAAGAGATGGCCAAGAATGGACAAAAGCAGCATTAGTATTTAGAAAGGGGGGATTTGGAAAGCAGCGGACCTTTTTCAGGTCTCTGTGCAAGTCCAGGATATCTTCAGTGTTATTGGAGAAAAAACAGTGAGATCATTGCAAAACAGTGAAACAGAGAGAAACAGAGAGAAAACAGTGAACATTGCAAAGAGATAAGGGTATCTGATTCAAAACATTTGTACAATGCTGCTTCTATGAATAATTAAGTGAAAAAAGAGAGAGAGAACAATCATTCCATTATGTTCCGAGTATACATTTCTGTTTCATGGATAGTTTAAAAGTATATTGAAGTTATATTTAAATATAAAATATTATGATAAAAAATTCTAGTATGTTTTTCAATGTTAGTTGAAGTTAGTGTTGGGATTTTACCTGTTAAATTGAGGTACATACAAGACTAAGGCAGTAGAGGCTTCAACTCTGCTGAATTTACAGCTGTCTCTACAATTGGCTTCATTTCTTTAAGATGACAGAGTGTCCTTTTTATAACTGTTATCATACATCATTATGTAAATTCACAATGCCATATAGAAAGCTAAATCACAACATGCAGTGTTATTTAAGCCAAAACAAATACTAGTTATTAGCAAATGCATTTTGTTCATCACTGATCTCACCTCTGTGGGAATAAAGAAAAGATGAGAATACTTGTCTAAACAGTTAATAAATAATTTAAAAGCAGAGTAACAAGAACATTATCCTAAAAGCCACACACAAATAGAAATCAAATTCATCTACAAATACAAATTAACTTTTGAAACACCCATATTTCATGAACAAATACCAGTATCTGTTTATATTGCCATGTAGTGACTTGTAGTTTGAATGAGTAGAAACATAATCTGCATTGGCAGTAACAAATTCTGCCTTTAGCTTGGGTGGATTTGGTAAAGCCTCAATGTCAAGTTATGATTGTCTTGAGATCTTCGTGGCATTGCCTAAGACTCCAAGAGCAGACATCAAGACTTAACACACTACTTGGTGGACCAAGAGTAGCTCAATGGAAAACAAAACCACACCTTAGGTTGTTACATTTTGTGGGGAGCAAAGCTCACATGTGGCTTAGGAGAATGTGGTCCAGCCCAGCATGGATAACTGCAAATTTGGTCTTGACATCAGGTTTCAGGGTGCTTGTTCTTGTCCGTGTGGGCTTATATGCACATAGAGCAACACCTGCTCAAGCAGTTCTTAGGTACTTCTGTGATAGTCACTTCTTTTGAAATGTATAATTTTCAGTAGTGCTGCATATTCAAAACAGTGCTCTAAGCATAACTGGCATGACTGTGAGTTAAATAAAGACACTTAAATCACTGTTGAGATCACAGCAATCACAATAATAAGCTAATTTTGCAGTTTCAATTCTAAGCATTTTTCTACCGTTTCCTTTTGTTTAATGGTGGCTGCCTGCGTATTTAAAACAGCGTTTTCATGTTCAGTACTGGGAAACCTCAGGGAGACTGCTTCCCTTTATTCAGAAACTGAGCTAATAAAAATCTTGGGTCCTTAGGCAGGTATCTTTATGACAAAATCTGAGACTGGCCACACAGTGAAGACAGAAAGACTTATTCCCCAGTAAGATACAATGCCGCTGAGACTGCCACTGTGTTTTAACTGCATCTCTCAGAATTGCTGGTGGGACAAATGGATCATACTGTGGGGCTTATGCTTTCTTTTGTCTGTTTATGGATTTGTTCTGGAGCAAAGCTACCCATACTATAAGTCAAATTATCAGTCTAACAGAAACCACCAAATAGCTCTGAAAGACAAGGTTTAAATAAGATTCTCATATAATCTAGATATTATATTCTAGTTGCAACATATATTGCAAGGATCCTCCCTTTGAGGTTTGATTTTGTAGATTAAATCTAAAGCAAATTCTGTGTATAATAAAGTTGGTGTGCAATAAATAGTTTAATATTTGTGTACTTTTCACATCTTCAGCTTCAGATACTATGTGAATTCTTTGCCTAGCTTAAAACTAATTACAAAACCCTGCAGAAGTGGTAGCAGGAGTAGTTTAAAATCAAAAAGACATTCTATCTGTATCTGTGCAGCAGTGACTGAATAACAACATAGAAAGTATAAAATCAGAAAGACATTACATCTTTGCAGGTTAAATGTTACTACCATCTCTCTGTGACTAATTTGATGTGACTCAGACTCCTCATAAAAAGATTTGTCATTCTGTCAATTGAATTTCAGCTGCATTAAGTGACAAAGCTAGTAAGCTGTCTGTTAATGGTTGGAAAGAACATGTGTGGTTGCGTGATTGAATTCTGGTAATACTGACTAAACATTTTCTCGTATCTTTGTAGCTGGTTAAATGGAGTGATAAATGTCTGTAATTTCAAAACTGCAGTTTCAGGAAGATTAAAAACATAGCAATACTCCATCAGTTATCAATTACAAGATAAGCTGTGTGCAGGATGACTTTGTGACCTGAAGCCTGGAAAACTGAAATGAAGAATAATTTTAGGTACTATCTTCTTTCAATAAGAAGGCATGCAAAAGACAAGCAATTAGTTGACAGCTACTTTAGTTGAGGCTGATTTCAGATAATTTATTTTTAACCATATTTCCACTGAAGTAGTTCACGGTAGAAATGATCTTTAAAGTCAAAGCCTTGCTTTTATGCATCTTTTTCAATTCAAGTTAAAAAATTTAATGAAACTACTGTTTTCTACAGTGATTGCTAGTTCCATAATGTTTAGCTGGAATAACTGAATAACTGAATTTTAATGTATGAAAAAAAAGTTTTACAGTATGGGATAGGCAGGAGAGATCTAACCTAAGATACAGAAAGACTGTGGCTTTGTAATGCATGAGTTAAGTACTTCTTTACAACCATAATAATTGTACAATACCAATAACAATTACTCAAGCTAAAGATGCCATAATACTGAAAATGAGGGTGTGCTCAGGCAAAAATGAGGAAATGACTGCGTTCTTACTAATGTACCTGGTGTCTAAACATAAACACCCTAATCCTAGAGGAATTAATTCTATGATTTCCTTCCATACTGTGAGTTAGATATTACTTTGGTCAGGCGGCCTAATCAAGGCCAGTCTACTGATTAGAATGATGCTTACGCATGAAGGGTTCATGATGACTCGTTCAGGAGTTAAGCCACTATCTTTAGGAGCCATGGTAGAAGTCGATGTAATTTAAATTATAGCACAGCAAATTAAGCCTATGCCTTCATGTCAGCAGTTGGGAAATTCAGTAAGGAAAAGGAAAATGTGATACAAACTCAAGGCTTGGCTGGGAATGGGAGCAAAGTTCTGTCTGAGAACTGGGGGGCTACTTAGAGGATTAAAGTGTGATTTAAATCTCTGGGTTTGAGAAAAATAAACACTGTCAAGGAAGAGTCTTCCTGTTCATTTCCATGAATATGAGGAAGACCTATTTTTATATACCATTCTGAGTTCAAACAGGAGCCTGTGTTTTAAACATTCATTTGTATATACCTGACAAGGATTTTGTTTTAGCTGCCATTTGCAAAATTCTGGTGCTTTGGAATAGAAAGAAAAGAAAAAAAGGGCTAAGTCTTTAATAGTAAAAGCAACTAACTACCAATGTAGCTTTACTTTCTTTAAAAGTAGCTAAGAAGCTTACAAATTTTACAAGCCTGTGCATTATTTTAGAACACGTGATATGCAAAAATGCGTATTAACATTGAAAACAGCTGAATTATTTAGTAGAAGAAATAAGGATATTTTGTGCAATAAGGAGAAAGAGCATTTTTCCTCTTGTTCATCTTCAATACATCTGCAGCAATTTTACCATGAGTAGCCATGCTTGTGGTGGGATAGGACCTTGAGTCTAAATCTATACTGCTTTGCTGTAATATGAAAGGAAAGTCTCTGCATTGTTAAATGGAAGATTTTCATGGCTTTTGACAGTTAGTGGGCTTTTTTTGCTATCACTTCTTCATCTAGCAATGTTAAATATATTCCATAATCTTATAGTTTTTTTATGTCTGTGAGTTGAGCTGTTATTCAAGACTTCTGCTTGTGCTCACTCACTAATTGCAGTACCCATAAAAAGCTCTAACTGTAAATTACCTATCATTGTACTCAGTTGTTTGAAATTCCTGAAGCATTTCTCAATTTATGAGATCTGCAAGGTTATAAACTCTAATACTTTAAAGAAGTTATAACCAATCCAATAGCATTCATCATAACTTGCTCATCAGGTGGCTTATTGCACCACCTGTTATATTTATTATACTTTAATGAATCTACATAAATAATTATCATGTCTTTACACTGTGGCATGTGCCATTTCAGAGCAGTTCATTTCTCTTCGAAAACCTAATAGTATCAGGCTTTAACATTCACACTCTTTCAAGAGCATAAGTGCTATAGATCTGCATTTACGATTTATAACTTCAGTCCTTTCAAACTCTGGCAGTGACAGCATTATGGTTCAATTAAAACTCACCTATCAAAACAAAACCTGGCATATCACATATGACAAAGGCTTGTCCTGACAGCATGAACTACATGACATGCAGAGTTACAGCCTAGAGTTCACTGTCCACAGTTTAATTAGGCAGGCAGATATCCAGGCAGATTTGGATTATGCTGAAGGCAATTTATCTCAGGTCACTGTGTGAGGGTTTGGTGGAGAGGGGAGAGTTGGTTTGTTCCCCTTCCCTGGGCACAGGATTAATTCAGAAAGTTTGGAAGGGTTTATTACAATGCACAGGAGAGAAATGGATAAAAAGGGTTGGGAGAAATAGTCCTTTACTGTCTTAATGACTGCATAAGAAAGATGAAAGCCTCCTTGCTGTAAGACTTTGCATTAGGGAGACTGAAGTATTTGAATTTGTAAGAAACATGAAAACCAGTAAGTCAACAAATATATAAGAGACATGGAAACTGAACCTCTGAATTGTTACATGGTTAGTTTTAATGACAAGGGGCTGATAAGTCATGAGGTGGGGTTAGCACAGGCTTGAAACTGCTGCTAATGACAGGCTTAAGTGGTTTCTAGCATAAAAATGCTTGAGTTTAAACAAGACTTTGGACCTCTAGCTTTAAGATATTTCAAAGTTCTTTCCAGAGTAATGGCTGAAGGAGATTACAATCTGGATTTTAACAACCTTGAACTCTGTTTCATCTAAAGGCCCTCTGCCTTTAATGCCACTGTAATGTGCAGTGTGGGCAGAGAAAGAAAATACCACCAAAAGTTGTGAAAACTAAATGAAGATACTCCTTGCAGGGTGTATTTTAAAGTAAGAATTGTAAAAGAATGCGTTGTTCCCCATTTCCTGAGATCTGAAAGCATGTTTACAGTTGTTGCTGATTTATGTCTGCTCTTTGGTAGTGATCCATGTGGAAAGTTACTCCACACTTGTAAGCGGAGCCAACAGCTCAGCAGGACAAGTCGCATTCTGGGGAAGGCTTTTTAGCAGTGCTGAATCTTCTTTGCAAGTACAGAGATGCTTCTCCCTGCCAGCCTCTCTGGTTTGGTGCTGTTCATCTTAAGGTTCTTCCAAGTGTCTTATTTTTTGGTGACAAAGGAGGGGAGTGGGACACTGAAATGACAGGTGATGAGTGGAACACAGACAGTGGATGAGAAGCCTGGCTCGGCTGCAGTACTGCTGGCTGCTTGATGTAGCACACTACAGTGATGTGATTTGATGGCAATTCCCGTTAAATAGTTAGAAGATTTTCTCACTTGACATTTTCAGTAGAGCTGGCCAGAATTTTTCTGATGGAGTATTTCTCAGTTAGAAAAATGCTGATTCATTTAAAGTGAAATCTTTTGCAGAAACGTGACAACCTGAAGAGAATTTAATTAAAAAATGGGAATACCTCATTTTCACTTTTCAGAAAGGAGCAGTGGAATTTTCCATTTCAAAAATAACTCTGCCTTTTGCATTTTTTCTAAACTATGTAGGTATGTATAAGGTTCTGTTGTTTGAAAATATAAAAACTGAAGCAGTATGAAATACTTTGTTAACCAAAATGAACTATTTTGAATAAACAAAATATTGCGAGCATTTGATTGAATTGGAAAAAAAAATCTGCTTTTTGGCATTTTTCTTTTTAAAGCTGGTTTTGGTAGAATTGTTTTAAAATCTAAGTCTCACAATTACTCTTAGAACAGAAAATAAACTAACCACTCTTTTATTAAGCTTTGCATTTGATCCTTGAAAATATTATTACTTTTTGCTATTTATTACATTTCATGTTTCTTAGTGTGCACAAGAAAATAGATGATTTTGTTCAAGAGATGCTTTCATGACTAATTTTGTATTTTTTTTTGCCTTTAATCGTTATTTGAAAAATGGTTTGTGGTTATTTTTTACAATATCCAGGGGCAACCTCTTAAATGAAATGAGTTCATAGTAGTTTCACACCAGAAGTTACTTTTCAGTTTATTTTCATTTCCATGAGTTTCTCCTCACAGGAGTTCTGTTGAAGCTCTAGCGTGTCTCACCCTGGGTCTTACTGTATTTAGCAAGATGCTTTTAGAGGTGAGAATCTCAATTAGACTTTGTGACTGCATGTTAAAAGTATTTTCTTCAGAAACAGCAAAATTAGGGGTGTGTTTAGTGAAAACAGAAGGGAATGTTCAGCCTATTGAGCACACACTATGGTCTCAACTAAAAAACTATAGCAAAGTCATTGCAAAGTCAGTGTTTGCTTGTTGTCACTGCATACCAGACGGCCGCAGTAGCTGACCTTATAGTGAACAATGAGTATAAACTAAATCATAGTCTTTCCATGGTATAAAGATATGAAAGGACAACATGAATATTCCCTCTTGCATGAGAAAAAAAGTTACAATCTAAGGTACTGATACTTCTCACTTCCCTCCCTTACAGTAGCATATTGCTCCAAGGACACTAGAGAGATGGGCTCTGTGAGCCATGATACCAAACACCAGGCATGCTGTGGAGGAATTGGATGCATCATTTGCTTTCTTCTGGCACCTATCTGGATGCCTGGGTAGGAGCTGTGCTGTTTCCAGTTTTCTCAGGGAAAGTGTAGATCTGTTACTCTCTGAGCAGTACAATGAAGCACTGAGTTTAACATTATGAAAACTCTTTCTAAAAAATCATAAATATTTAAAAGACTCTCATAATTGGAGATTACGCTAATCTCAAATACACCTATTTCTCTTAATCCAAGAATTTTAAAAGGGGATTCTGGTTTTAGCTACACATACAAATTCTTGTCATCTCTTTTAACTTTGAGCAAAGTATAGCTGAAAACAAGTAATGTCCTTATTTAAATACCAGTGTTCAAGAAGGATTGGTGGACTTTTAAACATTTTCATTCATGAGATAAATTTGTTTGACTGACTGTATTTCAGAATAGCATATCTAGCCTTTTCCACAACAATCTATATAATCTACACTCTTACTCCCCACGGTGTTTTGCTGAATACAGTAATAACTAGAACAGAACAGACAAATTTAGGTAACGTTTGCTTTTCAAATATGAGTTTTTAGTTCCCTTTCTTTAGCTTTCCTTTTGCATGTCCTACCTTCTCCTGATTTTTTAACAACTGTATTTTACCACTGCTGTTCATTCTTCTCAAAAACAGTATCTTGATGGACTTTCCATTGGCCAGGTACTAAAAGGAAATACTTTAATTTTACCTTTAATTTTAGGGAGATACTTAAAGTGCCATTATTATTTCTTCGTACGTCCAAGTAGAGAGGCAAACAAGTTAGTTGAAAGAATGGCTAGGCTAATGTAGCCTTATTGACATAATGCTAAAGGCTGTAAATGCTCAATCAGAATGTGCAAAATACTTTTCACAAATTTAGATTAAGAGAATATGGTCTGTGGTTGTGTTTGTAAGTGTTTGGAAGAACAGGTTCTAATTCTGAGCTTCTAGGTTCTCGGTGGCATTTTAATTTCTATTAAGAATTATGAGAATGTTTAATTCTATTTCTCTTACTACATTTCTGGAATATTTATAAAACATCATTTTGTGTTTGCTGTTCTTTAATGTAGCTGGGGTGCATGAGGCTGGATCATGCAACCTACTCGGGTAAGACAGAGCATTTGCTGTGAATTGGAATATCATACATGAGACAGTGCAGGTTTTCTGTATAGGTTTGAACCAAAGAAAATACATTTCCCTGTATCAAAGGATTAAATTGATTGCAAAGATAATATCTTCTAAAGTGGCATTTATGATCTCATGTTTTTATCACTTTCAAACATATTTGTGCCACTACCTTTTGTTGTATGGTTATAATACATGCAATGGAACAGAATTAGGAAATTAATAAGGCCATTCCCCTTCAATTTGATCTGCAGTGGATCAAATTTATAATGAATTGTGTTTTGCAAGGAGGTGGTGTTTTAAAGTCCATAGAAAAGCAACTTAGCTAATGCTGCTCAGTTCAAGATGTGGGAGTTATAAGATGCAATTTTTAATATCTTTACTTAATGAATGATTTCAGAGATCCTGGAAGACAATAAATGAAATACATTTATTTAAATATATTTGCTTTTATATACATATATTCTGCATTGCTTAAATATGAATCAATAACCTTCCATGTTATACTATGGGGTTTGTTCTTTTAGGTGAAGTGAAAGAAATTAGTTCCTTGAGCTGGATCCAGAGCTTAAGTACAACTCAAATACTCATGGATAAAGGTAAATCCCTTATTATAAGAGATACTAGAAATGCTGCCTTCAAAATAACTTTTACAGTGATATTATGAAGGAATAATGAAGTATATGAGATAAAATTAACAGGGAAATAATACATAAAATTTCTAAATATCAGGAAATATTTTTTAAGATTAACAAAGCATATAAATTGCTTTGTTTTCTTTGCATCAAGCTATTTCTCATTTATTTGGAAGTCCATTTTATATCATGTTTGCTAGTAGCATTGAATATAGACAATACTTATGTTCTTCAGCATGGCTATGCAATCCTTTCTTTAGTGGGAATTTACAGAATAAACTTACCATTATCCTTGGAATAAGCTAGTGTATATCTGAGCAGCCCTGCCTTTCCTCTTTATTTTTGTCTTGTTTTTCTGGAGGTAGTCCTAAATAGTAGTAAAACATCTAGTTAAGTCTCAGACAAGTGGAAGAGATCAACCTGTCTGGAATACAGGCAAATCTGGGCACGGATTGTTTGTTAGACCTTCTCTGGACATCTTCCTACTAATAGAAAAAAATTCTTCCAGTAGTTTCTTCTGTATTAGTGCCTGTTGTTTGATCACAATATGGGTGAGGAAGAGCATTTGCTCTGATACAGAAAGGTTAGAAATGGCATTACCTACATAGCCTTACCAAATTCTGCAAGCACTTAGGCATGTGAAGGCTATTAATAGTGTTCAGTTCATTGTAACAAAGCAATTATGTGCTTAAATTGTGTGTGTTAACTTAGTGGACCCAGGTCTGCAAGCTTCAGGACAATTATCAGTTCCCTTGTTTATATTGTCTAAATCCTTATTGTAAAGCACAAACAAAATACTTTAGTTACCCTGGAAGTAGGAACTGAGTGTGGGGAGAGGTTGACTATGGAGCACCTTCCCCAAAATTCACATTCAGAACTCCTCAAGCTAGGCTCTGGGTAAAAAGTATGCAAGGAAAGCCCTTTGCTTGAGCCAGTTCTCCCTTTCTTAAGTCTTTAATTGAGGAGATACTAAACTTTTAATACTATTAAGGTTTTAATACTGCTAGTGTACATGATATGGTGTAAACAATATGCTGTAGTCATTACAGTTGTTTGATAAGGCATCGTTGTCCCATTTATTGCTGTTATTTTCTCTTTATTTTTTGCTTTATTCTCTGTGATGGTTTTGTTTCTGCTTCTACATGGATTCTGAATATTTTGTTCTCCAGTGTGAATTTTATGCAGCCTAGTTTGTGAAGGCCCAAATATTACTGCCATAGCACACCTGGGTGATTAAAGCTGGGTATGTACTTTAGTACCTTGTGAATCAGAATCTGTGTAGATAGAATTTGCCATAGAGCATGGCAGAAAAAATTGGACAGTTGAACTATATGACCCTGGTGTGATTTAATCACACTTCAGTTGCGAGAAAACTGTTGTTCTTAGCAGATTACTGTGCTCATTGGTGGATCTGAATTTGTCTGTAAACTGGTACAGATGCTCTTGTTTTGGAAATCCAGGTAGCAGTAAACAGTTGCTCAAGCCCCACTGCAATTACCAACAAAACACACAGGACTTTATTGTTCTTTCAAGACTTCTCAGCTGGATGAATTTATGCTATAAATTAATAACTGCAGGCATCCATGCTTGTACCACAGTCACTGTGACTAATTGATAGTGCTTACAAGTTTTGATGATTTAGTATCTGGGCAGGCAAAATATGCAGAATGTGATATGTTTTTAGGCAAAGATTTGAAGGACTGAAATTTATCTGGATCGTCAAAATGATAAAATCAGTACAAAAATGTTTTTATAAATCTTTGTTGTTTGCCCTTCTCTGTATCAAGTGTGGTATCATATTCTAAAAAAAACAGTCATTCCAGTAGCAGAAAGTACTTTAAACACTAGGAAAATAATATCATCTTATAAGAGGATGTCTTGTGTGCTAGCTCTAGAGTTCAATTGGGTACACTGGGGTTTAAGGCCCAAGCAGTTTGTGTTGCTTTCTAGTTGGCTTTCCACAAACCATATGCCATTTGATGTGCATTACTTCTATTTATTGGTTCTCTTAGCTGAAAAAATACATATTCAGGTACAAGTGCCATGCAGTTATTCTCCTAGGAAGGATAATTCCTTCAATGATTCAATATTCACCAACTCTTTGGAGCACACCCAGATGGTTGTTACTAACCTTAAGGGGCTTTATGCATAGTTTAAACATTAACTTGACCCACTGATCAGAGATATATGTTTAGTATTGCCCAGTAACACTGAGGTCAGTATGGGGATCTATAGTATGCATTAATAGTGTTAGGATTCAGTCAAGCTGCATCTCCCGCAATTTCCTCATGCATCCGTTGTGCCAGGCTCCAGTGCAGTGGCTGCTTTTACCTATAGGAATGGTCTCTTTAAAAAGAACATTATTTATGTGCCTTGCACATAAATGTCTCTGAAGATGAATGGGGGTGGTTTTCTGCATGTAGTTTTTGATGGTATGCAGAAAATACTTGGCAAGGTTACTTGGTCTGCTTCCTCCTATCTGAGCTAAATCCAATTCAACCCATAAGTTTCCTGAGAAAGAGTATTTGTTTTTCATTCTCAGCTTTTTATTCCCAGTTTTACCCGTACTTACTACACTAGCAGTAGTCTAAGACATTGAAAACACCACATCACAAAAAATACGCTGGGTAAAGTCCAAAGGTTACTTGTACACTTATGCTTCAGTACTTTTTCTGATGAAAAAAGCTAATGAAACATTAACTTTAAAATAGAAAGTTTCCTGGTTAGACAAATGATAATATAGTTTCAGAGAGAAGAAATTACTGTTCTCTGTCAGCATTTCTACTCGAAAAAGGTTATGGCAATCAGTGTTTTCTGTATCCACCAACCATCACGGCTCTGAGAATGTGAATATTCTGCAGCTAAGATGATTGCATGTAATGTTTACTTTGGTTTGGAGCTGTGGTACAAAAGGCAGCTTGAAAAATGTCTTCCTTTTGAAGCTTGTTTTATTTCTTTTGTTTATGGTTTTTTTAACAATGCTAAATTTATAGGGTTTTTTGTGGGTATTTTGTTTTGGTTTTGTTCATTTGTTTTTGGTTTTGTTTTTTTAATGCTACTGCTTTCCAAAGAGAAAAGCTCATGGTGGGAATGTGTTTTCAGCTCTGATTTCTTAGAGAGATGGAGAAAGGAAATGGCCTGTTTTGGTAATCAGAATGGTGCTTGCTTTGATGAAACAACAGAGACTACTTATGAAAAATGATTAAAACAGGTTTTAAATGCAAACAAACAAAAGGAAAGCTGAAAAAAAAAGAATGTTCTTGTCATTAGGTAGTCTGAGTTCAATTTGTTAATATCCCTTCTAGCACAAGGAAAGTGCAGAGAAACTGAGTTAATGTTCTCATTAAAGTCTTGTCAGCTGGGAAAAAGCATCTTTTACTAGAAAGGTGATTTCATGACCAGAAGCTACATCCAGGTTAAAAGCCACCTTGATTAACAGAACAGACACTTTGCTTCTGCTTATAGGCTTGGTGCTGTTTGAGCAATTGATGAGATCAATGTTAATAAGCAATTCTTTTCACTGGAAACTATACAGCAAGTTATCGAGGGCAAGTTGAGATCTGGTTTATATGAAAACATTGAAGAATAAGAATAATTTTTAAATGGCAGCAAAAAACCCCACCAAAATTTAACCTGAGTAACATGAGTGTCCTCCTGTGTCCTGGTTCTCATGAATTGTTCCAATAATGTTTTTGGGAATCAATAGGTATCTCTGCCTACAGACAGCCAGAATTGAAAGGGAAAAGAGTATTTGCTTTTACTGCTGTTTGCCCAGGACTTTGCCATAGCACTTCAGGGTTGCATGTCCTCCTGTAACAGCCATCATTAGAGTGTGGGTGTATTGCGGAATCACATAGTGGTTTACTTTGGAAGAAACATTTAAAGATCAGCTAGTCCAACCCCGTGCCATGTGCAGGGACATCTCTCACCAGATCAGGTTGCTGAAAGCCCCATCTAACCTTACCTTTATACTTGCAATGACTGTGGCATCCACAGCTTCTCTGGGCAACCTGTTCCACCTGTACCTCACCATGCTCATAGAAAAGAAATGTCTTAAAAGAGCAGCTTACACTGCAGATTCTTGGGCTGTGGATCCACAGCAAAAGCAGTGGAACAGTGTCTGGAGAAGGCAGTACATTTTCGAAACAAATCTACTCTGTGGATATCACAAAGTAAAGAGCTCACTTATGTTTATAGACTGAAGAAAGGATCTCAGTTTGAACTGATCAAGAGCTAATCAGATCAATGAGCTAGTCCAGGAACAGCATACTGAATTGAACTGGCTGCTCAAGCAAGCAGCTGTGTGCATTGTAGTACAAGAGCTACATGCTTCAGTAAAAGCCTTTCCAACATCATCTAAAGATAGCTGAGTACCTGATTTCAAGAGAAGAGTCTGTATCTGCAATCCAGAGAGAGAAAAGAGTTAGCTCTGTTGCTTGCAGTGAATAGACTGCACCACTTGGGCACCTGGCACAGACAGGGAATCATATTTTCTTATCAAAAGTGGGAAATAACCTTTTTCTGGTCACAAACTGATATTCCAGCATTCAGATACTTGTGTTTCATTGTTTGTCAAAGTACATAAAGCTCTCTGACTCAAACTAAGAGCCTTTATTAATCATGTATATACTCTTCTATTAATGTAAGAAAAGTCTTACAATAAAATCACTGACACTTTTGTACAGATGATTAAGTAAGTATGTGTCATCTATAATAAAGTGTTGAAGAGGATTATTCTCATGAGGTAATTTTTGCTATCTTTATTTCACTGATTACTGAAAAGATTATATGATACGTTCTTTGGGTCAAGGTCTGCAAACTGCAAGATTTCAAGGTACACAGGGCAACTCTCCAATACTTGTGAAATGCAAGGTAAAAACCCCTTACTTCTGGTGTTTACCTACTTAACCTTTCAGATGAAGCTGAAGGGTTATAGATGATAGATAATTCTTGATACGTGAAGATGTCTTGTTAGTGTTACTGGAAAAGAAAAGAAGTGTGTGGTTTGTGTGTATCTATGTGTGTAAAGATGCACATGCCTGTTGTTGTGTGGATGTTTTGAAGAAAGAATGGTTGCTGAAAGTAGAAGTCTGGTATGTGTCTAGTATGTATTTCTAATGAAAAGCAGACAGAAGCCAGATAGCTGCATGTATATACCTGCATGTATACTAATATGATTTAGTTTGCAGTGACCCTCTGAAATTAACCTGGCCTTCTCCCTTAACAGGGATATGATGAATATTGTGGTATCTAAATCTGTCATTGTTTTTCAGCAGGTGCAGCAGTGAGTGGTTTATTCAGTGGGAATCCTAAGAAGGTGTTTATGAGTCAAACAGGATTGCTACAACCTTCTGCATTCCTCCCTGGTTAGGATATGATGCTCAAAGTCTGGTATCCTAGTACAGCTCTCACTTTGGAAATACTCAACCAGATAGGTGAGAGAAATGAGCTTGCTATTATCTTGGTGGAATTCAAGCAGTGAGATGTAAAGCAGTGGATTTTGAAGCTGTGTATATAACTGCTTCTGTCACCAGAATTACCAGTTACAATCAAAGCTTTTAATATACTTAACCCAGTACCCTAAAAAGATCTTTCCTGCAAATGGGTGTCTGTGTCAAATGACACTTAAGATGCTGGGGTAACTTTGAGATTACCCCAGAAGGGTTTTCCTTCCCACTTCAATCAGTATGAATTTGCCTATAGAAGCTAAACAGAGACTTAAGGTGTAACATCACTACTCATAGTAATAATTTTCACAAACAGCCACATTTGGTAGCTCTATCTAGGAAATCTCTGCAACATGCAACTCTCTGTTCAGATTGCTCATTTGACATTTTAAGACATCATCCATGTGCAAGATTCATTTTAGTATTTTTTATCACTTCATTCTCTGCTACTGTCTGGACCCTTTGGTGGCTGATTTCCCAGTGCTCTTGATACTTTTGGTGCCAGTATACAGTAAAGCTGTGTCCACAATCATCATCAAAGTAAATTCAAGATGAGATAGATGAGTATCAGCTAATTCCATCTGAATTATCCACATTATATACAGACCATTTAATTTAAAATATATTAATGTTCTATTGAATACATTTTTGTTCATTGTTTCTCTTCTTAATTACAGTCTGAAAAAAGGAAGAAAAAGAGTGTCAAATGAATTATGGCTAGAGGTGCATGTATATGATCCAGTTAAGATCTGTCAGATCTGTTAAGAGTCTGCATTTTATTACCCAGTATGTGGATAATGAACATGTATTTGCACCAGTAAAATAATGCTGAAAGATTTAATACTCTATTTAATATTTATTTCAAGATCTTTGCACATAGCCATATCCTACAGAATAGAAGGGAAGAGTTTGATCTCTTACTCTGGTTTGCAATGTGTCATTGATGAAACCTGAGTGGGGAACAGAAATTAAATATTAGGGACTTCAATACAGGAATAGATCTTTTAAAAATCCTGAAATCCTATGCAAAAGCTACCTTAGAAAGGGGGAGTCCATGCAATTCTCCATACAGTCTGCCAGAGAGAAGGTAGGCTGATTAACAGGAAGTCAGGATGCACTGGAATTAGAGAGATGCTTGCTTTCCAAAAAATTTGCTGAGTCCAAATTGAATTTAACATCTGGCAGTGTCATCTGTTTCGAATGTATCTCTATCAATGCTCTGGTTCGGTTTAGCAGTGCATTCCTACAGTGTATCTCAATCACACCTGCTTAAGCATGCTTTGGTAAGTATCTAGGAGTGGCCTTTGAAAGCACAGCCTATACTCTTGGCATATGGCAGTGAAGTGAAAGATGTGCTCCGCAAGTGCACCTTGTAACTGTCAGCCCCTACCAGGCAGCCATTCTGCATTACCAGGCTGTCCAGAAGTAAGATCTGTTAAAAAACTTGAAGCAAGGCCTTGCACAATGATTTTTTTGCTCTAGAGATCTACTTCTGTATGTGAACTGTGCAGATAGCCTCTTCCTTCACTGGATGCTACCATAAGCCTGTGCCAGAGCAGACAATGTCCTGCTAGTGAGGCTGCGCGATGGAGTATGGCTGGAGTGTTTGTCACTATTCTATTTACTCTGCCATGGATGGAGCCACTAAACAAAGCAACCAGGGACAAATTTGGCTCCATATACAGTTTTTAAAGGCAAAGTCCAACACAATATTAAAATAAGTTCCAATAAATTCCTATTCAGATTCCACTAATCAGACTGAGAAAAACTGATGTATACCAATATAGCATACCGGGAGGATAGATACTATTTATGTTTCATCTTCTTTAATGCCAAGATATTGGAAAAAATGAAAGTACTTATTTTGTTTAGGATATAGCAAAAAATGCATATCAAGGGGAAATTAATTTTTAAATATTTGGGGTTTCTAATTAATTTTAATTGATTTTATAATGTTGGTTGAAGCTTGCTTTTTTTCCAGTTACCTTCTCATAACATTCACCAAGCTTGATCAAGCACACACATACAAATCTAGTTAGTTTTGTTAGAAATTTTCCTATGTAATTAAACATTCTAAAAACCTTTTCAGAAAAAGTAGTTATAAAACTTCTGTGTCATACAATGTGAAACTGTTTTATTCTTAGCTAATGTATTGTACTATGAATGAATAGAAAATCAGTTCAATTTTTAGAAATGGGCAGAAACTCTGTAAAGCTGCTGCTCTTAAGTGTAGTTTGAAAATCTACATTTATAAAATTTTCTAATGAATTATCAGATTAGAATCGTTTTGGGAAATACAGGTTTTCAAATGCTAAAGCCCAGCAGAAGACATTTTTGACTAAGTCAATCCAAGTTGCAGTGCAGAAAAGAAGGAAGTTAATATCTTTCCACAAAGATATAGTGCTTAGAAAGAATAATTACCTGAAGGAGAGGTTTCTAGGACAGTGCGCGTGAACCCTTCAAGATAAGCACTTCCTCCTTCAGGAACTTCAAATAAAATAATGAAATTAAAAATCCAGTTACAGAGGGAAGCTCCTTCCTCTCAGAAAGCTCTTTAACAGACCTACCAACTTTTCTCGCCTATCTGGATCACTTTAAATCTTTCCCTTTGACTGAACAAAATCCCACAAAATGTTCCAGACTGTTCATGGGTGTTTAAAAGAGCCTTTGCTAAGCCAGAATGTCTTAAATGAGTCTTGTTTTAGCGGCTCTGAATATTATTTAGGTAGCCTCTCTTTAGGCTGCATTTTTCTCTAATGAAAGTTCATATTAGTTTAGGTTAACTTGGGTAGTTCATACTTGACAATGTTCACCCTGCCAGTACTGCTAAGCTGGGAAGTTTGGGTTACTATGTGAAAGCAGCATTCTAGAATGAAATTAATATACTATTATGCCTTTTTTTTTGGTAAAATAGTAAAATGCTGGCAAAAATACCAGAGGCTTTGCAGAAGAAATACTTGCACAAGTGTTAATGGAGACAATACTTTCAATACTTAATGGTCAATTTAAAAAAATAAGCAAGAAAGCAATATAGCTGCACTGTTTGGGAAGTATACTAGCATTTAGTTACAAACTCTATCCTAAGGAAGAAATAAATCATTCTATTTAGGATAAAAAAATCCAGTAGTTTTCACATGCTTGGTTCAACTCAGGTTAATCTTTTTAGCAGACACTTTTTCAGACACTGAGAGTATTATAGCTATGTCATAAGCCGTGTTACCTTAGCAATTACATTACAGAATGGTAGGATGTACTTCCCTGAGGTTTTGAAGAAAACCTTCTCAGCAAGGCATCCGCAATGGGGAAAAAATACTCAATACTGTAATCACAATGGAGTCACAGGTAGTGACACTCCAGTGTGAACTGTGGCTTGTCTGCTAGCCTCAGCCTTTAAAGCAAGTACCCATCTTCAGAGCTAAATCAATTCCCTATGAAATGCATGAACACCTACTTCTGAAGCCCTGAATACAAAGGCACAATATTTATGGCTCTGGTTTTGAGATCTCAAACCTACCATGGAGGCTGCAGGCAGCAGCACAGCAGGTCTCTGAGGCATTTTTTCAGTGACAAGACACTGCTTTTTGGCTTGGGTTCCCATTAGGTTTGTGAAAGGGAAAGGAAAAGACACTGGTTGCCTTTACACCAATTTATATCAATACAAAGATGGCTTTTTAAGTGATCTCGGATACTGTATCGTGTCCCCTGAGGTACTGAAAACACAGCGATAGCTCTGAATGAAAGTGTGGATTTCTGAAGAAAACTGTTTACAGAAAGGAAGTGAAATCACTTAAAAACCAGCTTGATGTTTGGGGTTTCTCATCTTAGTTTGCTCTGCTTTTCCATGTACTGGAACCCTTTACTCAAAATTAATGCTTGTGTTAACAGCTTGAATCCCTTTACAGAAAAACTGAGTTTCCATCAATGTTCACTTCCTTCCAGTCTCACTGTTACATGGTCAAGGTCAGCCCTTGTCCTCATCCCCATTTAGGTTTCTATTATGCAGTGAATGTCATTTTGTATTTTTCACTGTGCAATGCAGTATCACTTATCCTTACTGTCAACTTTTCTCTCTTGTCATTGTTGGTCTTGGCTCACACAGGTTGTTTCTGAAATGAAGCCTTCAGCATTTCCCTGACTTTAAGCTGGGACTACTCAGATGAGCTTCCTAAGGAGCTCTAAAGCTAATACTATGTCTAGGTAACCATATGCTTTCTGAGTTGAATGTCCTCTAAATTTGGTTTTCCACTGCTTGATTCTGTCCCTCTGTAATTTCTAGTTACATGATTTTTTGTCCTAGTGCGTGCACCAGCCATGATGGAGACAAGGTTCTATAAGATCCAGAGGAGGAGTGCTGGCTTTTGTTGCTTACAGAAACTCTGATCTGTGTTTTTCCTGTCTGGCTTTGTGAAAACTGTTGTGGAAAACTTCATGATAGGAAAATAGGTCTGAATTGCAGACGTACACTCAAGTGAGCCTAACTCACTATATTTTCACTATTTTAGGGTCTGCCCCCCTATCTGCAGTTTGTGTTGAGGATTAGCAGTCTTCACTTTAAAGGCATGAAATAATGATTACTGAGCTGCTTAATAGAGGATGCCTTTCAGTAGGGTTTTTAAATCAAATACAGAACAATCACCAAAATGACACAGCATTTCTAATAAATAATATTTTAGTTCCATGTACTAACTGTGACTGGTATTTTTGTTTTAGTAATGGACTTTTAATCTGTTAGCAAATAAATCACAGATTCACTCTAGAGTTCCTCTTTCACTCATTTTAACTGCAGGTTGCAGACATGTAAAAATAATTGGCTGTAAATTATAGGTAAAAGATGAGTCAAGGTCAGCTTACAGGTGCAAAGTCAAGTCAAACTCAGATTTTGTGTAAGAATATGGCAGATGTTACCCTAAGAAATCCTTTGATAATCTTGGTATGCTTAGTATGAATGTATACAACCATATGGAGAGGGTATATATGTAACTTGCACACAGGTAACAGAAATAAGCACATGTGCAGCTCCTTAGTAGTGTCAAGTGAGCTGGCAGCATAGTGCTCCCCATGAAAATACTGGCCAAAGTGAAAATGCTGCCCAGAGGCTGGCATGCTTGGGAGGTACCTTCTCATACTAGGTTTTTTTGTTTATTGCATACATGGGGGTCAATAAGCATTTTAGAAGGCAAGGAGAATTTTTTTTTCCCAAAGGACTGTGTTTTCTAAACAAAATAAACAAATGCAGTATCAGTGCAGCTTGTTGATGTGCAGTTATACAATGCATTGCGCAGATGTGCAGACGCATCTTCATGACTCCACCCGTTCTCCAAGCCAGCTATGAGACAGCACCACTTCAGAAGCTGTGAAACTCTGGCAACATATACTTGATCTAGATGTGCTCTGCGTTTACTGTCAAGAGGAAAGGGAAACCTACTGATCATTTTTAAAGAGAATATACCCTGGTTTTTCTTTTCAAGAAAAGCATTGTTATATGAAAGAAAAGTCACTGATTATTTTTTTGTTAGTCACATTGTAAGAGCAGCTCCTAACAGTGAATCTCTTGCTGCTGTCATTAAGGGAAGACAAATGTAAGTACGAACACTGCTATACTATGACTCAGCAGCACCATTCAGAAAAAACTCACAAGACCTATTTAAATCTCTGCTGTTCTAGTGTAGTTTAGTTCATTTCATCAAATAGTGGAAATTCGGATACATAACTGTACTCACAGCAAACATATTTGGTAAAACACAGCTACAGCCTGTTCAAAATGTTTTAAGCAGTTAAACACACAAAGGGTATATAAAAGGGCATATACTTAAATGGGTACATAATTTAGATTTAAGAACATGCAGCTCTACAGATTTTGGAATGCTTGTTAAACTGCTTCTTTCTCTGTTAATTAAAAGTTTATATTGCCAGTTGTGTCCCCATTTCATTAAAGTGCTCTAGTGATTGGAGCCTCTCCGTGAACAAATAAATATAATGTTTACTGTTTGCATATAAAAATCTGTGCCTATATATATATTACACATATATATATCGATTAAAAATATCTTCTGGTAAGATAATTCTTTGCTTAGTAATCTGCCACCAAATACTAATTTATTGAAATTCATTTGTTTCTGAAATGTTTCTGCTCATAAACTGCTTTCTTATACAATCTCCATAGTATAGGTGGAGGATTATCTATACAGATATAAAGCTACACAGGTATTTTAGACCTGAAATGTGTTTAAAACATTTTTGAAGTGTACATGATTTTTATATCACAATTATAAGTAATTTTCTTGTTTTCCTACAGAATATTGAAGAAAAAAGGTAGACTGCTACTCTCAGTAACAAGCCCCTGTGTTATACACAGACTCTGTAGGCTCCAGCGCTCATCTTTCCAGCTACTCTCCTAAAAGTATGATACCTATGGGTCTGGTTTATGTTTAGCAAAACACACAAAAACATCTCGACTTTTCTGCAGTGTGTGTGATTTGTTTCATATTCAAAAAAACAGGAAAACGTTGCTGAGTTTATGGTGCATTGTGCTTCACAGTGTGATGAAAAAAGCACAGTGTGCTTCACAGGTGATGAAAAAAGGTGATCAAAAGATGATACTTATTGTAACATAGTGGTGTTATTTATGAATATTAGACCTCTCATCTCATTTTGTGTGTGTGTGTGGTTTGTTGGTTTGGTTTTTTTTTATGCCCAGGTGTCTCAGGTAGGAGATAAAGAGGTGGGCTTGTGCTGGGAGTTAGTGGAGAAAATCGGGGCAGTGATACCATGGATATATACTGAGGTATTAGATGTAAACATGCTGTATACTTAGGTCTGTCCTTGTAATTAAATTTCTGCAATGGTGCTAGACCAGCCTATGTAAACACACTGATCCTGATGCCATGTTATCTGCTTTGCAATTAGGATTTTTTGAATGCTTTTCAAATTTATTTAAAAAAAAGGTATAATAACATCTTCCTGCACTTACCATTGTGAGGAACTGTAATTTCAGTGGTTACAACCCTGTATACCATTCAAAAGTAGAATTAAGGAGGTCTCTGTTAAAATATGTGGAATATGATCTGAACAGCACAGAGGCACCTCCTCAGACTTAATAGGAGACACTTTACATGGTTACCTTAAATACAATGACATAGAAGTTATCTGGGAATTTTTCATTTCTCTGGTGAAATTCACCTTCCACATTTAACATTTTAAACTGAGGATTTTGCCATTTCCAGGGTAGTTCTTTGACCAAGTAAGTAATTTATTCCCTGGGTCTTCCAAAAACTGAAATCACCAGGATTTTTCATTAGTGGAATTACCATCTGATTTTCTTTCTCTCAAAATTACTTCTTAAAACCAACAGACTAATTTAAGGCAACAGATCAATCTCAGTTTCACTTCAAGAAAAATATTGCAATTTTGCTAGCTGAGTATATAAAGTCTGGTTCTGTCCTAATATATTCAGACATATAGACATAATAGAAGCGCAATTTCTGGGAGTTGGACATACGTAAGCAAGAGCAGAGCTGCTTCCATATATTTTGAGATAGAGTTTCCAAAAGTAACTCTGGGATTTTCCATCTGCTTGCTATTACTAAGCACAGAATCCTGTCCCTCTAAGCTTTGGTCTGTCAGCTATGTTTGCATTTTATTTAATGGTATCCTGAAAGGCTCAGTTACCTTAATGCTGACTGAGGTGTGTTTGTATAGGTAAGTGGGAGATAAAAGACACCCTTTGTTTTGCTGGTTTAGCCCTAATATGCTCAGAACATTGTTGAACATGCTAAATCAAATATTATGGCATGGACAGAAGTAAAATTGCCTTAAAATATTCAGAAATTTTTGAACAGTAAACCATACATTTCCACATATAAGCATTTGAGAAAATAACTCAAAATTGACAAAAACCATATCCATTTGTTGGAAAAGCTGCAACCCACTCCTTTTAATTTCAACTTATATTAAAACCAATTTTTGTCCCTTTTTCAGTGTCATCAACAGTCTCCTATTGCATCCCACACCCTGTTCTCACACTTCAAGTAGAATCTAGCCCTATTCCCAATCATCAAAGCGACACCTGGGCTGCAGGTATGTGGTCATAAGAGTGGCAGAAGACTGAAATAAAGGGCTTCCTGAAGGAATTAAAATAAAGGTTTTAAAATAGCTGTGGGAGTAATTTTAAAAGGATGAGGAAATCAGTGGGAGAAAACCAAGGAATTTTGTTGTACGGAGGCATTTTTGCTCTCACACTGCTTTCTCAAATTTCCCCAAGTCATATCTTTCATAAGAAAGAGTGGGGAGGTGTATTTTTGCAAGGATTAGGTATTTAGAAAACTGTTTGAGTCCACTTAATAAAAATGTGATAGGCAGTCCTAGTAGCATAGCTGTTTCAGATGGCTCTGCAAATAATTTCTTTTCTTCCCATACGTTCCCCATGTTCTGTTTTCCTTTTTCACTGACTTTGATGTGAGAAGTTTTGATCAGCTCCACAGTTCTCATTACAGTTAAACTGACCATGATTCTTTTGTAAAAACCAAACCAAACCAAACCAAAACCCAAAAAAAACGAACAAAAAACCAGAGATTGTCACAAATCCAACATGGGAATCATAAAAAATCCCTCCACAACCCAGCCCAAATTTCCACAAGGGTTTTGGCTGAACAAAGCACAGAAAAAAAGAGCTTTATTTATGAGAAATTTCTAGCCTTCTGGGACCCGAGATTCGTTTTACATGTACTGTACTTTGGTTTACGCATTTCTTGACAATTAATGCTGGGAAGTGTTTATGTAAAGGATTAGCATAATTGCTGTTTTCTTATAAAAATGGCACTTTTTAATTATGTAGCATGTGAGACAGGCTTCTAATAATAACTGGAAAGGCCTTGGAAAAGAATTTCATGAAAATTTGGGCTGTCAGGAAGTATTGTCAATCTCTGACTGACTTGTGTCACATCTGTTTAGTTACACACTCTTTGAAGGGCTCCTTGGGGGTGTCTAAGTCATGTTAGATTTTGGCTTTAGTTTATCTCACAGAAAATAAGATTCACTAAATATTTTTGGTATTAAAATCTATTCTAAAAATGTAATTCTCATGAAAATAGCCATATGGTAAACTACATAGAGAAAATACCACCTATGGTGTTTTATATGGCAGTCTACCATAAATAGTCTTCCTCTGCCAATAGAAGGTATTTTAGTTCATAGTTAAACCAGCGCAAATGAAACTTTTATTTGCCAGCACATTCGCTGGAAGAATTTTTGGGGAAAACAAATTCATTTACACATTTTGAAGGGGAAAAAAGTGCATCTAGGACTCATGGAAACGAGCTCACAAAAATGACATGCAAGTTTATTTCCAGGATCTTCCTGACCTCATATTTTTCTTTGAAATTATACAACACTGTCCAGGACTTTAATTAGGCTCTTTCATAATTCTGTGTGGCTCCCACACAGAATTATGCAGTCTGTGCCCATGAAGACACTGGCACGATTTCATTGTAATTTAATTGGCATTTTTTGAATATTTTATCTTTTCTCTGTAAATATGCCAGAGATCACCTAAAGGGCAAAGGGGAGTTTTTAAATTAATTTCTGTTTGTCTCAGATTCATCGCTTGAATTCAGTTGCATGAGAAGTCATTGGCTAACACTGATGAAGTATTAGTATAAGAACTTGCAGTTACTGTAGGGTATACCTTAGGACCTCTGTGTGTATATTTTATAGCAGAAAGGTGGGCAATTTAACCAGTTCTAAGACAGAAAATAGAATATTCCTAGAACAGAGGAAGACTGAACAGAAGTGGTATCCATTATCATTAATTTGTCAGACTTAAGTGACAGATTTTAATGACGAGATTTTAATGAATTTAATGACAAAGTAACTATAGTGATGCTGGGGAGGGGCTCTTCATTAAGGACTGTAGTGACAGGACAAGGAGTAACGGGTTCAAACTTAAATAGGAGAGGTTTAGACTGGATCTAAGGAAGAAATTCTTTCCTGTGAGGGTGGTGAGGCACTGGAATGGGTTGGCCAGGGAGGTTGTGAGTGCTCCATCCCTGGCAGTGTTCAAGGCCAGATTGGATGAAGCCTTGGGTGCCATGGTTTAGTGTGAGGTGTCCCTGGTTATGGCAGGGGGGTTGGAACTCGATGATCTTAAGGTCCTTTCCAACGCTAACCCTATGATTCTATGATTCTATGATTCAGTATATTGTGATGTCTCCTTCCAAATACTCTGGTCCTACTTATTTATTTTCAACAGACTAATGTTGTGAACAGATCCACAACAGACTAATTCTTGAGATGAAGATAACTGGCTGTATTCCCATACCTGCCTTTGGTTCACATCTACTGTTCACTGTGTGGGTTTATGATTTTAGTTCCTTTGGGGTTCTAATTTGGGAAAACAGAACAGGGCCATGAGCAAGGGTTGCAGTCCTCCAGTACAGAGGAAAATACACTTTTTTTTCTTTAAAACATATATGCAGTAGGTTTGTTGCAAACTTCCAGAGGCATTTATTTTTGAAGTNCAGTATATTGTGATGTCTCCTTCCAAATACTCTGGTCCTACTTATTTATTTTCAACAGACTAATGTTGTGAACAGATCCACAACAGACTAATTCTTGAGATGAAGATAACTGGCTGTATTCCCATACCTGCTTTTGGTTCACATCTACTGTTCACTGTGTGGGTTTATGATTTTAGTTCCTTTGGGGTTCTAATTTGGGAAAACAGAACAGGGCCATGAGCAAGGGTTGCAGTCCTCCAGTACAGAGGAAAATACACTTTTTTTTCTTTAAAACATATATGCAGTAGGTTTGTTGCAAACTTCCAGAGGCATTTATTTTTGAAGTCTAATAAATATGTACCCACAGGACTCGGGGACTAAACTGGCTAAACACCTGAGTTTTTCTTATCCTTTGTAAGTGTCAAAACCCCCTTTAATGTGCTTCTCCCTTCATTTAACTCCTGATTTGTTTCTGCCTTCGACCACTTTTACATCTGTTTCTCCATCTGCCAGTGCTCTTACAGCAGCAAAAACTGTTGGATAACTTTAAGTGCCGTGCAGAAATCTGACGAACTGAAAGTGAATAAAACTTGGGTGCTAGCTGCTGTTGCATCTCAGCGAATATGATTGTTTCTGAGTTCAGTAAAGGCCACATGCTGTGTATTAGCTCACCAGCGCTGGCCTCAGAACTTGCCTGGACTTGTCTTGGCCAAAGTTCATTTCAGCTTGTTTCCAGCTGTGATAGCAATTGTCTGTCTGTCAGAAGGCTACTACCTACCTTGTTTAAGCTTATCTCTGTGCATACCTAATGTGGTAATGGTCTAGCAAACCTGCACAGTCCCTGCATAACAAGCAAAAGAACTTTTGTGATAAATGGGGGCTGTGGGAAGTTGCGGTGTGTCTTTAGCAGTGAAGGTATGAGGATTGTCAAGCTGTAGCTGGGATCCAGTGGAGAAAAAAGTACAAATGAGCAGACTGCCTTAAGAAAACATGAAATAAAAGTCCTGGGCAGATCCAAGACTGAAGAGAAAGAAAACCCCACCGTCAATGCCACACTCCTCCCAGTGAAACCCTCAGGATGGTACTAACAAGCTGACACACTACCTTCCCTTTCAAGTTGCTCTATGGGCACTGTGGACCTTTGGAACTAGAGGGACACCCCCAAGGATAACTGTAGCACTGAATAAACGGGGTAGATACTAGAAAGCAAATGCATCCCTAAAGAATTTTAAAGATATTATTAATGAGGTATTCACTTGGCCTGTAAGTGTTAGAAGCACTGTAACTGAGCTAATAGAAAATGCTCATTTCATTTTTATTTCATTGTCAAGACCTTAGGGTTGTGGTAAGTACGAGGCTCCACGTAAAATTCATGTACCCTTTCATCCATAATAAGATTTTTTAGCTGTAAAAAACAACAGACTTTGGAGGCATGACTGAATTGCCTAATCATAAGATGTCTAGTGCCATTTGAGATCGCTTGCTGAATCTGAGAACACTGTAGAACACTGACATGATCCTCAAAGTAGATTCATGCACCACCAGAACTTGATGGGGAAGCCAGGTGGGATACCCAATGGGATTTGGCACCTCTGTCTCAGGAACTGCACTGCACTACACAACATATTATGAAAAGTCACAATTAGGAAAGTAAAGAAGAGCCTGTGTCTTGCAAAGAAAGACCCACACAGGTGTTTAACTTCCCATAGCCCTTGATGCAGTGCACATTTCCCTGGGCAGGTTCACAAAGTATGGCACCAGCCACCAGTTTTCTGGATCCAGCTCTCCAGAGCTCGCCAGAGATCAAGGGAGTGCGCAGGGAAAAGTAGGCTGCAGGAAGAAAACTCAGACCGGAGTTTCTCTCTCTTATCAGGTCACTGAAATACTTTCAGGGAACTAGAGAAAACCCTTTTTTCTTTCTTTTCTTACTTTTCCTTTCCTTTTCCCATTCCTTTTCCCTTTCTTTTTCCCTTTCTCATTCTCTTTCCCTTTCCCTATGCCTTCTTTGAAGTATGAGACATTATGGAACTTATGGGGCTGGGGGTGTGAACTGGTGCATCTGAGGCTAGTACAAATACCAATAGTTGTAAATTTAAGAAAATTCATAATATCTGTCCTACAGTTGCAGTGGGATGGTGGCAAGGAAATCATTAACAATGATATCTCAGATTTAATGTGAATTATGCACCTCTGCAATGTTTTCTTTAGTTCCTATCATTATGGCAATTAAAGCACTCTGGAACTATTATATTCCAAATTAACTATGCACAACTCTATTTTAATATTAAGCAATATCTACGTTTAGCTGGGGAAATGTATTCTTAGGTCATGCACAATCCCAGAGTTCACATTGATGGTGTGTGTGTCTGTTTCAATACATGCTCCTCTGTCAGATGTTTTCCTTCTTTGCCCAGGATCCAGCCAGCACTGGTGTCATCCAGTGCACTCAGCCTGCACAGCCAGCAGAGCAATGTATAAGGGATGTGCACAGGGGAGATGTTGCTCTTCAGCTCCTGCTCCTGCCAGCTTCCTTGCAGCTGATCAGCCGAAGGGCATAACTATGTCTCCCTGCTTTGTTCCTGTCTGCACACAGGTAACAGGCTCTGGATCACAGGACTTTTAACAACTATGGGTCAATAAATTTTATACAGTACATGTCATGACAGTTAGAGAGATACTGAGTGTGTCTATCTTTTCTAAGGGCTGCCTATACAATGCCCCTTGGTGATTAACAACCACTGTAATGTTCCCTGTCAGGAGTTTTACCACTTTGACATCGAGCACTTTGGCCTTCAAAGAAATCTGTACAAAAGGTTCAGAACAGAGTTAGCTCTTTCAAGGAGTGAATCATTGTCTGTTTTGTTTTGTTCTGGAGAAGAATTAGTTAGAATGTCTTTTTCTCCCCTTAATGCCTTTCATTCCTGAAAGAAGATCGTGCAGCCATTTAAGCGCTAGTTTATCAGTGCAGAGATAAAACAGGGAGTTATATGTTCCTGCCTTGGTTTAAACCCAGCCACTCATCTCGTTCACTCACTCAAGCCCCCCTTTCTTGCCCTCCCCCTGCTCCCGGAGGGATGGGGAGGAGAATCAAAAGAATGCAATTCCCACAGGTTGAGATAAGAACAGTTTAGTAACTAAGGTATAACACAAATCACTGCTGCTACCACCAATAATAATAATGATAAAAGAAATAGCAAGGGAAGAGAATACAGCATCTCACCAACCACCGACAGATAACTCACCCCACCCTGCCCGACCAAGCAGTGACCGATACCTCCTCCAACCCCCCAAAGAGCACTCGCCCTTCTGGGCAGCTCTCAGTTACATCCTGGGCATGACGTGCTATGGTATGGAATACCTCTTTGGTCAGTTTGGGTCAGGTGTCCTGTCCCTGCTTCCTCCTGGCCTCCCCTCCTCCCTGGCAGAGCATGAGGCTCACAAAGTCCTTGGTCAGAATAAACATTTGAGCAGTAACTAAAAACATTCCTGTTACCAGTTTTGTTCCCAGGCCGAAACTCAAAACCATAGTGCTGCACCAGTTACNCTCCCCTCCTGCAGAGCATGAGGCTCACAAAGTCCTTGGTCAGAATAAACATTTGAGCAGTAACTAAAAACATTCCTGTTACCAGTTTTGTTCCCAGGCCGAAACTCAAAACCATAGTGCTGCACCAGTTACTATGAAGAAGAAAATATGACTACTACTGCTAAACCCAGGACAGTTCCTCAGAGGAAGATTCAACATAAGGAAAACAACTTCAGTTGCTGGACACGTTTTTTTTTCTGGATAACAGCTGTATTTCTGTTTCTCTTCATATATTATTTACTTATTTATTCATTCATTCATTTATTAGAAACTGGGCTAATTCAAGGAGTCCTGGCAAAACTTTTAAGTGGCTCAGAAATTGGGGGGGGGAGAATAAAAACTTAAAGTTAGGAAAGAGATGAAAAATTTTCTGTATTTTCCTACAGCCAGAATAAAATAACCAGAAAACCCTGTGGGCAATTCATCCTCAAGAGAGGAAAGACAACAAACTTTGTCTTTTGAGAAGTATATTCATGACTCAACAATAAAAGTCAAGCTGGGCTACAATATTGTATGAAGACACTAGGAAATCTCATCTTGGTCTTCTGCTGCCCTAGTCAGTCACATTATACTGCTGAGTGAAAGATATTTGTGATTTGCACCTTCAGGTTATATTTTCTTCCAACATAAACATTGTTCTCCCTGAGAACTTTGAAATGCCTTTTTAAAGCACAATATTCAGTTTAATCTCTCCCATCAATATTTATATATATATATAAAATATATATATATATTTCCATAGCCATATCCATATATACAATCTCCCTGGAAGTATATCTCTCTGAAATTTATACTCAAGCATTCTGTGAATTTTAATGTAGTAATTTAGAAAGTAGATTTCTGTAACTGGAAAAAAAAAAAAATAATAATTTTTCCTAAAATGGTCGAAAAGTCCATAAATAAAAAGTTTCTGTGGACAACTTGACACAGTTTGCAACGCACGGTTCAAAGAAAGTTAGTCTCCTGCTTCCACTATTTCATTTGAAGAACAATTGTAGCTTAGGTAGATGGGAATATGGACAGTATTTCACTTGCAAAAACAAAATTGTAGGTCAACAATTTTCTAATCTCAGGTTGGGAGTGATTGACTCATAATGGGCAGAAGACAGAAGAGAAGCAACAGGCTTCTATTAATCCTTTCCCAATTTCATAGTTGCTACCAGACCCTTGTCTTCAAATATAAAATTAAGAAATTATAGTATTTCATGCAGATCATTTGCTTTTAACAAAACAAGGCTGACATGCGTTGGCTGCTGTTAGCATCATATTATGCCCATGACAAGGGAAGGAAATGACTTTGCATGTCAGAGTTAGCAATGCATTCGGCTTAGATATACACTGTAAGTTGTCAGAGCACTAGTAGAACAGTAATGGCAATTTTCCAGTACAAAATGCAGTTGTTTTCAAGCATTTAATCTGCTCAAAGAGTTTTGCATATATTCACAGAGAAAACTCTGCTTTTGTTTTATAATCTACCTGAAGTGATTTACCAAAAATGCATGCCAATATGTTGTCATTCTGTAAACAGCTCACACTGTGGCGAGGGTTTTGTAACATACACAAACCTGCTGATTTTTTAACACCTGTGTACAATAAATAATGAATGAAACATCCTACATTAAAATGTAATGCAGAGGAGTCATTGAGTACAAAAATTAAATGTGAATCAGATGTTTTTAGGTTTTAAAGGGCTGCCAGGATAACACCACTATAGTACAAGGACACCGTCAGGGCATCTGTTCAACACACAGGGTCCCAGCTGCGCATGTGATGTACCTTTCTGTAAGCAATTCAGAATTGCCATAAATTCTATGCTAATAAGTTTCGGTAGGGCTTCAAAAGAACTCTGGCAATGATTAGATTTCTGAAAAGAAAAACCCAAGGTTTACTTACTGACAAGGTCTATCATACAACATATGTGAGAAGTTAAATTTATAGTGAATGGTCACTCTTAAAAACATTTCATATTTCAGTTTTCATTGCCTTGGTCACCAGGCTGTCACATTACTTGTGCATAATTTATTTTTAGTAGAAGGAGTACTGTAATAACTGTGTCTGCCGATGGAAGATGAGCTTAGACAGTAACCCCTTTGATACAGAACATGGATCAGGAAAAGAAAGCCAAAAATTGTTTAGCCTTTGAAACAAGATTTTTGTAACAGTGGACAAGTTGTCTGTGTGTCTTGTTTTAAGCACTTCTGGCACTGCTTGAATATCTTACTGGGTGGGACCTATATCAGTTTTAAAGTCTTAAAGTTGATAGATAGAAGCCAATACGAAATAATATAAAGCGGCTCATATTCTTCCTCCTATTTTTGGTTTGGGGATTGTTTGTGTTTTTTTGTTTGGTTGGTTTTGATTTTGTTTTGGTTCTTTATTTGTGGAAAAACTCTACTCCTGTTTGTTCTTTTAGCTTAAAGATTTATCTGTGGAATCTTCTGTGTTCTTCTAAATTATTCTGTTTAGGGACCTTTCGGGCATCAAACATTACAAAGAGAATCATCAGCAGGCAAGAAGCAGCAGTCCTTCATCTGAAACAAAAGATTCTGAATCTCTTGAAGAACAAATTTTAAACTTACATTGTTTCATCAGGAAAACCATAACAAAAATAGATTGATTTTAAAAGTGTACCAAAGGGAAATTTTATTTCAGAAAGTACACAGACCAATAGCAAATAAGGTTCTTTTATTCCCCACGGGGCACTGCTTCATCTGCTGCATTGTTACGCTAGATAGCTTATTGCTTATGTGAACTGGAAAGGAAAAGAGCAGAAATAGTGCAACAGGGGACAATACGAATTAAGGATAAAGAACAAGATGGATTATTGTTGAAGCGTGCTGGTCATCATGAGGGGTATCATGGCTTAGGGCATTTCCAGAGCATGTAGTTGAGGGTTTGCTTGAGTTATCAACCTTGTGACAAGCTGCTGAAGAATCTTGTCATTTAGGGGCCAGTGTTTGTTGTGTATACTTCCTTTGGATTATGTAGGTTTTCTCTCTTCCATTTTTCTACATCCTGCCAGCCCTTCAGCAGCAGCATTTAACTTGTGGCAAAGAAAATTAAGTCCCTAAGAAGACTTTGGCAATAGTTAAGTGCCTGTGTGGCCTACATTTTGCACATAGACCTAATTCCCTAATTTCCACCCACATGTCCTGGTTCCTAAACTTTTCATAGGAGTTGTCCTTACTGTTACAGTTGTATAGCTCATCTTTCAGGAAAGAGATTTTATTTCATTTGACTGAGAAGTAGAACATAGTGTCCCTTTGTGTAATGCCATAAAGTATAATAAAAAACTGTTTCCAACCAAACAAGAAAACCAACTATGTTTATTGTAAACTTTGTTACTATTTATATAAAAAGACAGAATAAATCTGATACCTTTACAGGGAAGGGGAATTTGTGAAAGCTAAAGCAAAAAGATTTGGTAACATGACCTTTTAATGAGCAGCAGCCAATATCCTCAAATTGAAAAGGAAGCAGAAAGATGAAAAGGGAAAGATGATACAGCCTAGTCACAGCCTACTGCTGGAATAACAATACCACTTTGTGAAATACTGTTAAAGGCAGAAAGAAAGACAACAAAGAGCAGTAGTTAAATATTTACCATCTGAACCTTGTAAAGGGCTCAGCCATACAACAGCTGTGACTGCCCTCATGTCTCGCTTCAGGAAGAGCCGGGTTCCTTGGAACCAGATCATAATTCTGCTTTGTAAGGCTGCAGTGTTTAAGGGTCAAAAGAGTAGGAGAGGCACAGAACTGCATTTATTGGGCATGTTGAAAGATAATGGGAAAATCCCGAGTCAGATATGCCATAGGGCCAAAAAAAGCATTGGCTGGTCCCCCCTCCCCCAACTGTACCTAACTGAGAGACAGACCAAAACACTTAGAAGGGAGTTTTAACAGTTAGACTCATCATGAGTTTGATTACAGAGACACTTGTCCAACATTAATACAGAGGATTAGCCAACCATAGCAGTTCAGTAACCACCATCTTGTTGCAAACATTATTTTAATTAGGATTACCAAGTGCTATTAAAAAATCCTGTAAGTATCAACCTTCTATGGATTTTTTTACATGAACAGATTTCATGTGGAGCTCCATTCCACAAGATGCTAAGCATCTTTTATTTGTATGAAGCCCAAAAGACTAGAAATATTCACAAATGAATGCTTAAATATGTGAAAACCTTGTTGGTGTTTTAGCTAGATAGGTAGATAGACAGACATATAATGCATGTGAAGTAAGATGGGCATAGCCATCTTGATACAAAATTAATAACTGAAGATCCCATGTCTCTCTTGCCAGACCTATCAAGATATCCACTATTTGTTGACACCCAGATATTCAAGATTGATGTGTTGTATCTCAAGATCTATTTGCAGATATGCCAAAAGTGCCCTTTTAAAACGTTTACCAGCTATGTGTCCATACTTAGATCCAATACTTGGATATTCTCCAAGTATATCCGAGTATATCTGCCATACTCACATACCAGTTAATGTAGATTTCCACTCAGTTGCTTCTGTGAACAACTGTAAACTGTTGGTGTTTTGTTGGATTTTTCTTTAGGCTGTATCAACAAAGTGATTATGTCTAGACCATGGAAGACAGCGTTCATTGTCACTGCAGCTGTGCCTGTTCTCCTCTGTACAGAGTAGGGATATACTCTTTGGATACAAGCATCTCTAAGACCAAGCAGGAGTGAGGTGGTAAGATTGTTCAGGTGAATCTTTGGTAAAGAGCAAAGTTACATTTTTCAGGTCTTTGGAAAACTCACTAATATAAACTACCGAAAAACGCTAACACATCCTTCTTTACCATAACAAATGTGCAAAGTGATGGACTAAGGTTCAGAAGAAATTTTGAGTTTAAAATTCTGGCTGGAGGGGCACTACTCTTGCAGTACATTTGTCAAAATGCGAACTCTCATGCCAGCTTTCTGGTATATTTCGTGCAAATAAAATCCCAAATTGATTACAACATCATTATGTTGATGGCAAAAATATATATGCTATTTCCAGAACTGGCTATAAAATTGATACCTAAAGAGACATTAAGAAAAATAAAGGGGCCAATCGTTATTAATTCATAATGCTATGAACATATGAAATGTATTATGAAACTAACTTTATCTCAGTTTTCATGTAATCCTATTATTTAAAACTAGATAATCAAGCTGAGGCTAAGTACAAGCTGGCACGCAGCCTAACTGTTTTCTTAGAGTCATTAAGGAGTATTCTTCTTAAGAAAAGGCTTGTTATTATTTGAAGATAATCATTTTGTGTGCATATATGAGACCAAAATATTGTTAAAATGTTGTACTGAGAAGTTTTATTATTTACTGAGTCAATAAGTTTTCCTGTTTTTTCGAGAGTCACTGGAATATTGTAGTAAACGTGCAGACTAGACACTATGGAGATTTCTTGTTTATAAAGCAGCACAACAATCTTCATTAATGTAGTGAAAAATCAATTCCAGAAGTTCTCGAAGCAGTTTGTACCACTGCCATATGGAATTTGATGATTGGATGAAAAACAGATAAGCACAGAGGTCTAATTTTCCTTACCAGGGTTTTCAGGTTTGTCATGGATTTGGGGGATTTTTGTAGGTGAATTTTTTTCTGTTCTTCTGCAGTATCTCAGCCTTTCAACTCACAAGTAGGGAGTAACAGAAGAAATGTTATGGTTATATATGAATACCAGTATATTAAAATTCTGGATGAACACTGGTTAGTGTTCCAGGAGTCAACAAACACTGTTTTTTCTTATCTTTTATATTGATGTATTACATGATGCTTATAGAAAAAAAACCCAAACAAACAGAACAACAGGTTCTATATAAACATGGCATAAATAAGACTGGATGGGGAGGAAGGGGGAGGAAAAAGAAAGGGGAATTGAAGGGGAAAGGGAAAAGAAAGAGGCTTGGTTCCCAGCAGAACATTTCCAGCTGGGAATATCGAGGTCAGACCAGGACTGTAGCTGTAATTATTCAGTCCTACATGCAAATGCCATGGCTGCTGTAAAGGTCTCAGCTGTTTATATTTAGTTGATTACATGTCCTTACCAAACATGCCACAAATATGCACCAAACCATAGGATTTCTCTGTGTCCTGAATGCATTGCAGTATTCTGTACATCACGTTGGACAATAATTTGACGAAAGGTTACTTTGCTTTAATTTAGACCACCACCTGAAATGTTGTCGAATGAAATTGTGAGAAGAATGATAAGTAACAGACACAAAAACATTTTACTTACAGTTATGAGATCTGGAAAGAGAAACAAAAATTAATCCAGTTTGTGACAAACCCAAGATTTTAATCTTACAAAAGGACCTCCTTAGGGCCACATATAAATGCTATTACAATACTTTTGAAAGGAACAGATGGCATTTTTTTTCTAGAGGGTGATCTGCATGTGGATGAAGTGCAGTGTTATTAATGGTCCTAAATCCATTTGCAAATATTTTAGACACAGGTATTAGCATATCTCAAACTTGGCAAATGCCCTCCTTTGCAGGAAATTGAATTCTGGAAATATGCTTTCCTTTGTGCTAGGCATAATGCTGTAATTAATGAATTGCTTGGTCAGTTCAACTGAATGTTCAGGTAATGTCAAATTGCTGAAAAGTCAGCTAATGCAGAAAACTCATGATTTTAAGGGCACTGCGCATTTCTACATTGCTCCTTAACATCCAGCATTGACACATTTTTAAGAGTTTCATTTGTTACATAAATAATGGGTGCTAAATTACAAAACTGATAATGAAAAACCATAAAAGTATAGCACTATGACCCTAACTTTGATATTTTTCATCCCTTTTTATATAACTTTTATATAACTTTGATAAACTAATTGGGATGAAAATATCAATAACTGATATTTTTCATCCCAATTAGTATAAAGTTATTACCCAATAATTTTATATTGGGCATTAATTGTGATGTTGGTACTATTTAAGGTGTCAGGCAGTGATTAACAATTAGTTTTAAGTATAACTGACATTTAGAATTGGACATACAACAAGCATTTGTTTTCCTTCTATTGGGAGTAGCTGTACACTATCGTTCTATTTCTGATGTTTGAGGTGAGCAGTAGAGGAGCAGAGTCAGTCTCCGAAATGTCATTCACAGAATTGTTAAAGGAGAAATACATACTTGAATTAAACTTTTCATTTTCAAAAGGTAACTGATCTATTTATTTATTTTCTTAAAAGACTGACTCCACCTTACCATTGTCTGGGGGGGTTTTGTCCATGTGAAGGTCAAAGCTATCTAGATGAAGTTGCTGATAGGTATCTTTTTTCTTCTCCCCTAACTTTAATACTTAATCTGTAAACCTCCTGGAGGCCTCGTATAACAATGGATAACACTGGAACTTTACTCCTCCTTTTCCACCTAATTGACTGTTGTGGGTTTTTTTTCCCTAACTGTTAGCAAATTTAACTGTCACATTATGTCAGTTACAGATCTTCCTCTCTGGCATTTTTTGCCTCTCCCCATTTTACTTCTAATATGTAACAAATTTTTAGTGAAAAATCTCATATTTTTATCTTCCTCTTACAGGCTATCACAGGAACCTATCAGTGAGAAATCTGATTGATGAGAACAGGATTTCTGTAGTTGTCTTGTGGTACAATTTAGCCATTTGATGGGCTAGAAGCTTTTTGTCCGTTGGCTGATTGGGTGGTTAGGCTGCCAAGGCCAACAACAGGCACTCCCAAAACCTGCTTTAAGAGAGGACCGTAGCTCTGAAGAGCTGGCAAAAACCAGAGTTGGGATACTGAGACTTCCAGTTTTGGTTTTGTTTTTATTGCTAAACTTTTTAACCATGGTCTGCTCAGTAACACAGTGACCTTTTGCCAGTGACATATAAAAGCTGCTAAATAAACAAGTATGGTGGGATATTTGAGAAGCTGTAGTAACTTCAATAGGGCTAGCATTGCTAAATGTTAAGCATTTGCCTTGGGGCACTGAATGAGGATTTCACTGTGCCTGGTTCCTAAAAGAGAAAATATATACATACATATATATATATACAGAAATAGCTATGCACTAATGACAACACGGTGTAGTGAATTCATCTTTTGTTCTGCTCTGAAGAGAAACAGCATCAGAAGGCTACCTACAGAAGGCAGCAGTGATTGTAAACTGGCTTCATGCTATTCATCATGAACTGTATGGGCATTTTTTATCTTTCACAGGTGCAGTTGGTACTAAAACCTAAGAAATGACATAGCTCTGGTCAATATGATGATGCTGAAGGACACCAGTAAAGCATTTGTATGTAGCAGGTCCTTTGGTGTGGTAAATGTACAAAAGCCAAGCTGAATTTTTCTGTTAAGAGTCTAATTTACACAGAAATAGCATCAAATTACAAGATTAACACAATGGCCTCACCCAGGAATGTATTTGTACCCATGGTCTTTTCTCTTTCTGTGATTACATGTAATCAAATTGCACATCACTTCTTTACTCTGACCTGGCTTCAGTTGCCACTCCTAAGTCATTGAACTCTCCAATACTACTGTCCTGAAGTCCTTGCACCCCTGGTATCCCCTTTCAGCACTTTGAATGCCCTCTGTGTTAATGATGTGTTTTACATCATGGAAGTGATAATCATTCGTTGTATTTTAGTAACTCACAATTTTGTGGAAAAAAAAATAATCTGAAAATAAACCTTATTTTTTATTTTACATACATTTTATTCAATGCATTATAAGTAGACTTTTATCCTGAACCGAAATCAGGGCAACTCCTCTGATATTTACCAACACTGTCCCTGCCCATTTATGTGACATTTCTCAGAAAAAAAAGGACTACTAATTAGTAAAAGAATTTTCCTGACTTTAAGTCATTAAACACTTGAAATCTAATTCAAATGCATGCAACAAATACCACAGTTTATAATATTTGAGGAAATAAAAGCACACAAAAATGAAAATAAAGCAGCAAGGAGCAAGATTGAGGTCAGAGTGCCAGTGCTAAGGGTGGAAGTTTGTATTTAAGTACAAGAAAAAATACCAGGAGGCTTGACCAATTACAGTTTTGAACAGTCATAAGAGCCTCTAAGTCTAAAGGTTCATATGCCTTTGTTTGTGACGTAGCCAGTAACACTGCAGATATTTGCATAGCATTACAGCTGAATAATTCTCCTTTTTAGTTGCCATCAGCTTCACAAGCTGGCTCTATGGTGTTGGTGCAGAAGTCTGAGAAATAGGGAAAGACAGGATAGGAATCTATGCAAACTTGACAGAGTCTTACTGATGAAACATAGCAAATGAAGCATTTCCTGAAGAGGCAGCTATTAACATTTTCCTTATTAATGTTATTTAACCCTGACAGTTCTGGCTGGCTTCAGTAGCTTCATATGGCTTATTAACAAGATTTTATGTCATGCTGTTATACTAAATGGTGATGCCATGGGATCAGCATTGATTTCTACCTCTCTCATTAGCTGGCTGCATGATGCCATCACATGAGGTTCCTGTCCAGACAGCCAAAGGCAGCCTGAAACAGCAGCAAATTCCTCCTGTGATGTTTGGGCTCCCCTAGCAGAATCTTCTGCCTGATTTCTCTGTCACCATCAAGGACAGATGCTGCTGTAGAACAGATTGACAAAGTGATAGAAAATTTCTAGAAGCTGCTTTTTGACTCTGTACAAAAGATTAGCAAGGATGTAGGGGTTTGTTTTCAGTCCTGATGCCTGTATCTGAACTTGAACTTGTTGCCACACTGTGTTTATGTGAAGCAAATTTGGATTAAAGTATGGGCTTGGGCAACTCATAGGTACTGCTAGGAATAACTCATTTAATATTCTAACAAGGATATTATGGAGTACCTAAGGCAATTCTGGGCTAATTTTGTATGAGGAGGCGATCGCATGGGTAAATATGATCATGCAGTTGCTTTCACTTCCTCATCCGTCTTTCTGAACCATCCAATCTGGATACTTACAGAAACAGGAAATCTGGATTTGATTTACCATGGCAATATTTCCAAATAAACTATATTTTTAAGTATGCTTGTATATCAGCGAGTAGCTCAGTAGTAATCATGAGAAGAGAATAAAGCAGCACTGTTCTATTCTAATTGTTTCAACTCTTTCTTCCACAGTTCATTTTAGTAATCATTTTATGCTGCACATATAAGTCCTGTTTCCAAGACAATATGTAAACTGTCTCGATTCTAAAAGCAAAAGCCTGACGTATTTAAGAAATAATCATCACTTTTCCTTTTGAAAGACACAGTTTCAGCAGCAGATTATTGTAAGCAAAATAACTGCCCGTTTTCCCTCTCCTCTTTCTGAGCAAATAGCTGCATTGTTTCATCACTGTTTCACCTAGCTTTCAATTTTCACTTATATCCCATAACTTAGTAAAAACTGTTTCACCAAAGAAATAAAATGAAAATAAGAAACAAATGAAAAATAAAATTCCCCCAGTGCCAATTTCATTGCCAATCCTTTATATAAATTTTATCTAACTGCTTTCTACTGAGAATAAAACAGAACTTAAGTGATGAGGTCAGTAATCTTATTTTGCCTGAAGCAATCAGATAAACACAACACCAAAAGCAAGGTGAATATTCTGCAAAGATAATAGGGAGAAGATTGAAGTCACTCATTCAGGGCTGGAGCTAGCTCAACCAGGGGCTTATTCAACTAGCTTTCAAATCCTTTACAGAGTCTCTCCAGCTCTTGAAATATCAAAGATTATACTAAATGCAAGTATATAATTTTATCCTGTCATTAATTTTTCAATCCAGTCTGGGATAGTCATTGTAATTAAATTTTATATGGGAGAAAATATAAAAATAAAAATAATCACAACTATCTCTTCTAAGACAATGAGGGTTGATTAAACATCAGGAATCAGAATGAAACATCTGCACATAACATATTCTCTTTGGCGATGAACTTCAAAGGACTATAGATGAAAGATGTGCCTACTAATATGTCTGTGAATGTGTAAAATATGTCTGTTTAAATCTATGACAGGAGTTAGCTGAAAGTTGTTTTCTATTTTTAGCATTGCTCTTCATGTATTCCTTTTTTCCTATAACTTTATCCAAATCAAGTAGACCCAAAGAGGGGATAGTGAGAATTTTTTATTAGCTTAAGAGAATGTTAGGTAAAGAAAATAGCAAAAGAATATTCCTAATTCCTTATCATTCAGTGATGAGTAGTTGTAATTTCAAGTAAAGAATATGCATTTGTAAGTGCTATAGATAGAAGCCTAGATCCCATTTTTTAGAGTTATAAACACATCACATACCTCCATCAGTGTCACCTACCTGACCTGTTTCAGGATCCAAGGCCAGACTTAGCCATTCAGCTAAGTTTTTTTTAGAGTCAGTGGGGATGGAAGCTTCCAGCACCTGATACACCACATTCATTGCCTCATTGTGGATATTGAGATCCCTTTTGGATATGAAGCATCCCAGATAACCATTTTATGCCAGGTACAAAATTTTTAAAGGAGTCCTGAGCCTGTCACATTCAGACTGATACCACTGGGTAGCTACACACCTGTAAAAACAACTTCATAGGCAACTAAATACTCAACAAAAATGGAAATGAGTTTCTCAGCTATTTGACTCATAATTCATCCTGGGTTTAGTGCACGAGTCATGATTTTGTATTCCCTTCTTATCAAAACTATACTAAAACCTCCAAAAGTTGATCCCTTATCTGTGGTTTACCTGTGACTAGTAGGATTTCATTGCTTAGATTTTTTTAATAGCTTTTGAAATGCTTATTTCTAGTAACTGAAGATCCTACTGGTGTGTTATGAATGTCTGTGCTAAATGGATTTGGAAGGGTGATGCTCAGACAGCTAGTTATTGAGGCCATACCATTTATTTTTTGTCACTTTGGTCCTGTGATGAGAATGTAGAATTCAGCCCTTCTCCAGGTAACTGCCACTCTAGAATTCTAAAACACTAAATACATAAAGCTAGAGATAGTTTGGATTTATCAGTGTGGATTTCATATTGCTTCAGCTTATGTGGATTGTTCTTTACAATTAATATCATCATAGGTTTAGGCTATGATACAGTTCACTAATTAGGCACTGATACCTCCTACCTGTTGGAAGGAACTTACAAAACACAGTTTATGCCCTGTACTTCTTTTTTTTTTCTTTTTTCCTCTAGAAGGTTCCTGAAGCAACTCTAAATAATTAAGAGAAAATTAAGCCAAGTCTCAGATTGCTGGATTTATCAGACTGAATTTATCTGTCTTCTACTGATTTATCAGTCTACAGCTCCCCTCCTTTCCCCAAAAAAAATTCAACCCAACCCAACCAACCAACCAAATCCATAGTCTCAGAACTGCAAACAGCAGTTCTTCCTCTGAAAGAAGGATCAGTAGCAGGAGCCTGTAAGGTCATTGCCAATCTGTTTTTTCAGAGAGCTTTAATGCTGGGAACTAACCTGAACTGACACGACAACAGCTGTGGGTGCTAACAAGTGAATGGCATGCACAGACTGTCTCCAGCATGGACAAAAACACAGGCTTTATATATTCCTAATCAGATAGTGTGTGTAATTATGGTGTATATACTTGTAAGATTAAAGAAAACGGTAGCAGTGCAGGTGCTTGGCCTAGGTACAGAATGAAAGCATTATTAAAAGACAGTAAAGCAGGAAATTAAGTCTGTCTGTCATTGTTTTTTAAATCTAAACATAATGCTCCAAACCAGAAAAGCAGTTATCTGAGCAGTATGCATTGTAGTCTGGTCACCGATTTACCAGTCCTTTATGAAATAACTCAATAATATTATCGACTGAGTGTTATTTTAATTTTTTACTCCCAGCTTTTTATTTTTCCTAATTAAATTTGCCTGATACTTGTATTTCTGTGCTCTATATCATGAATGATCATTGTGCATGTTGCTGATCTTGCCTCTGCCTCCTGTGCTGCTGAAACAGTAAATAAATCACAAGAGGCAAAGGCAAGTAGTGAGAGTCAAACAGGCATTGTTGCCACAGAAACTACGCCTCGCACTCCACGGGTCCAGTGAGTTTCATTTCATTTCGTACTGACTGAAAAAGGTGGAATTCCTCTCCTGAAAAATGAAAACTCCTAAGCAATTGGAAAGTAACAAAGAAGGAAACAACCTAGACACCTGCCCTGCCTTTTCATTAGACATAGGACTGTCTAATCCCATGGGTGCTGAGACTGATGGTGTCGGATGTTTCCATTTTCACTGCATGAAGAAACCTACTTTTTTTTCTATCTGTTTCCTTTTTTCGTTAAGTGTGTTGCTAGGTAGCCTTTTTGCAGCTATAATTTCAAAGCTGAACTCTTCTTCTAGTCCCAGTGATGTTGGAAAACAATCCTGATACCAAATCATTGCATCCACAAATCTTTCTAGAACCCACCACACAGTACACCATACAGTAACTTTGGAAACCTGTTTCATAATAATTCATTTGGTAAGAGCTTAAATTAGCTCAAAGGAAATGTCAGGCAAAAGAGCACTTACTGCACTGGAGGAAGACAGATGACAAACCAAAGCCATGGAAATTAAGAGGACACTTGATTCTGGGGGCCTAAGAAAGAGCAGAATTTGAAGTTTATATTGTAACTTTTATATTGTTTTATATTGTATCTTTTGCAAAACGAGAATATCCAACTTCATACAGACTTGCACTGCTACTTAGGGAAGCAGACCTGTGATACAGAAGAGAAAAAAAAAGAAGTGAATATGGTGGATACAGAAGAAAAAGATTAAATAAGCAGAGAATGATTTATTTTTCACTGTGTCTCATATTCTAAATGAAACTCATTTCATCTTTGTACTCTGCAAGGCTTTGCAGAACTTCTGTGCTATAAAATCTCCTGTGCAATCATAAAACTTTCAAGTTAAACACATACTAGAGAAAATAGCAAAGTTAGTTATTAAACGGTGCAAAGGGCTAAACTCATTTTTCTTCTTATGGCGCAACTGTGCTTTCCACCTGTTGTTTCTTATGATGATGAATTTTACTGCAATCATTATGGACATCCTTTCAAGGGAGATGATTATTTTTAATGAAGAGGAAAAAAAAATTCTATTTAAAACGCTAAAAAAAGTCAGGCAGTTTTAATGAGTGTCAAATAACTTTATAAAAAATTATGTCTTCTGTTGTTACACAAATTGTTGAGGTTTGCAAATTCATTCATTACAGTGCACTTATTTCAATCTTCCTGCTGTAACTAATGCTTATGGGACACACACACAACCCCTGTATGGATCTAAGTTGAAGTGTTGGTTCTTAAACCATGTTTTTAAGCAAAGATGACATTGTACTGTGTTTTGTGATTTATTATTTTGCCAATAAAGATGCTAGAGAAGACCACAGGACAGTGGAGTGGCTTCATTCATCTTCTTGCTGGCAAAAACATAGATTAAAAAATTTAGATTTTGTGTGTGAGGAACCCAAACAAAACCATGACGAGTCCTCATTGAGCTCCTGAAATGACAGCCTACCATTAAGATTAGTAACAGGCAAGAAGCACTGATGATTTTTGGCATTCCTGTTTTTCTGAACTGCCCCTGACTGACTGGGGAGATTAGGCTCTAAATTGGAGGACCGAAACACAGCTCTGAGGGCACTTCACTGTTGCATCTTAACTCCAAAGTGAGGCAAGATCTGTGCTTAAACCTGCTTTTCTTTATGCCTGGCGTGGAAGGAACTGTGATGGCTGGGCCTGTCTGGAGGGGTCTTCAGCTGGATGCTTGGGTGATTAGGTCATGCACCATGGGGTGCATGACAGTGTACATTTCCTTCTCAGTTTAGCCAGCTGGCTACAGGAGCCAAGAAAATAATCAATTTGAATGTTTCTATGTGTAATAACTGCAAGTGTCTTTTCCTTTCCCTTACTGCTTACTGTGGACTCTAAAAAGGAAGAAGGATTTGAGCTGTGTCACTTGGGGAAAATAACAATGTACTACATTCTTTGCACAGTTTTTAAACCAGTATTTTGATTAATTTTACATTTCTCAGTCTACACAACTTTTAGGCATCCAATTAGATGGCATTTTGCACAACTGGAAAAATAAGTGGCTCCTTTTGATTAGAGCATGTAAGAAACTCAGGGCTGCTATTGTAGTTCGCCTACTGTTCATTGCTGTTGATAGTACCAGGTTATTAACTTTTAAAGTAAAGCTTCTCCAAAGCAGTAAGTTCAGAACTGGATTCATTAGACTTCCATCCACTGCTGGATTCATTGTACTTTCTAATGGATTTATAGTAATTTTGCATCAAATGCCAAAGCTAGTAGTGGGAATAATTGTTAACAGAGCATGAAACAGTATAAATACTCACTTTGGGTGTTCCCTGCTCTTCCTGAAATGTCAGATGTACATTAGAGAGGGATATTAGGAAATGAGAAATAAAAGCATAAACAAATTACAATAACATNCCCTGCTCTTAATGTCAGATGTACATTAGAGAGGGATATTAGGAAATGAGAAATAAAAAGCATAAACAAATTACAATAACATTATTAACCTCTTTTACTCCATTCCCTAAGCCATTTGTCTAGGCTAGGCCAATTTGTATACAAAACAAAGAAAAGTAGGCATGATCAAGTGATGAAGGATTAACACTTAAAGAAATGGAAGGTGGATGTATTCAGTTGTCTCCTGAAGGTTCCTATATCTTTTTACTGCCAATACATGATCCTAACTTAGTGTTCTGACTTAGACTTAGGCATAATTTTTATAGTTATATGATTTTAAAGTTAGAGGACCTTAAGACTGTTTGAAGGAATTTGAGTTAATCTTGGAAAACTGGAAAGAAAATTTGAGGGAATTTTATTTGCAAAATGCATTCTTTTAAGAAGAAATCAAGCCATACCTATTCTATTCCTGCTGTCCTAAGCATGTATTTAAAATCTGGCAATTACACTAAACAGCATATTCCATTCTGCCACTTATTTAATAAATCATGAAAATAATTGACTTTCAAGGTCAAAATACATTCTTTAAGAATGGTAGATTTGCTAAACTAACAAGGACTGGATATCTCCTATAAAATAAGACACATCCTTGATTTCTTAAATTGTATGATGAAAGACAAACTTTGGCATGGGCAGTATCTGAAAACTCCTTGAGACGTTGCATTAACTTAATTAAACTTTCTGTATCATTACATAGTTCACTTAGGGGAAAAGAAGAAAAATAATGATCAATTATTTTTTTAGGTCTAGCTTCCGCCACTCATCCCTTTATTCTGCATCTCAGCAATCACTTTCAAATGTGTGTTGCTATTTGTTATCTATCTATGTATCTATCTTTGTATCTATCTATCTGTGTATCTATCTATCTATGTATCTATCTATCTATCTATGTATCTATCTATCTATCTATCTTGTATGTCTATACACAAGGATTAATACACTATCCATTAAGAAATACATAAAGCTTGTGTTTTTGTCCATGCCGACACAGTCTGTGCATGACATCCACTAGTTAGGACCCACAGTTGTTGTCATGTCAGCTCCGGTTAGTTCCCAGCACTGAACCTCTCTGCAAACAGATTGGAGATGACCTAGCAGGCCCCTGCTACTGATCCTTCTTTCAGAGGACAAATCACAGACTGCACAGCACTGATTATCTAGCAAGAAGAAAAACACATTATCCACATTCATTTGATTTTAATAAGATAGGAACCCGAGCTGACCTGTTCCTGATTTAATTTCTTCATTTATTTACTATATCCACAGAAAACTGTCTTTTGTCTTAAGGAAATACAAAAAGTAGAGCATCTCAGACTTTCATTTTTAGTTCTAGTAAATCTAGATTTTTTTTTTGTTCTGAATAAACATGAAATCTCTAGGGCTTGATATTGTGATTCTGTATCTGCCCTAACACACACCACTATGTTGTATGCATTTTCACCCTTTTCACACCTGTTTATTTCCCAAACTAACTTTTTTAAGTGTTGTTCTAAGACAAATATATTTAACATCTCCTATATGAATCTATATTGATTCTTTTTTCTTATTACCATACTAACTAAAAGACACAAAGAGGAGAAATAAATTAAGCCCCATTGTTTTCATATTAACATCAATAGTAATAATTTTGCATTTGAAAGTGTAAGGGAATCAGGTCAGATCAGTATTCTTTCATACATATCAAGGTGCTTGGGAAAGCCTATAGCTGTTCTCCCCTCACAAATAAGGAAACTGAGGTATACACAGGGTATTGCTATGCATTTTGTGGGGGTGACACGTACACTACAAAGTGCTACTTTGAATAGCTGGGTAGGCTTAATGTGTTCAGCCCGAAAGGGAAGGGCTGGAGGAAAAAGCTTTCATGACCACTGATGAAAAATACTAAGTTGGATGAACCAACCCTTGTGTGGGAATCAACATTGGTTTTGTAGTGTTTGTGCCTGGTACTTAACCAAATGGTAATACTTTACAGATAAGAAAATAATTACATTGCAGGACAATGGAATTTCAAATTTTAAGTAACTTATTACCAGCAACTAAAATTAAATTCTATGTGTGTTGACAAATCACGAACCATGCGTACCAAATAAAATTATTCAAAGAAGCATCACAAATTAATATAACCAAGTTCTCAAGATCATGCATTATAAATACTGAACTCTTGTTTAAACTGATTGCTGAGGTTTAATAAAAATATTGCAGATAACAGCTGCTTGGTAATTATTCAAAAACGCATAGACTGTAAATGTATCAGTCTTATTAGTTTATTAAACACGTAAGGTCTGTTCAAGCATTTAATTGGCTTTAAAGGAGACAGCTAAGAGGAAATTCATTATTAGTTAATTACCAAACAAAGTAATTGGCACTTAAACTGCTTTGATTGATATCTTTGTTGGACTAGTTCTAATCCACTAGTCCATCGGTGTGGTTTATATATAGGATTACGGCTGGATTTTAGAATACAGCTGTCTTCTAAGAAAATACAGTGATGTGTCATCCATGACCAGGAACAACAGAAGCATGAGAAGTTTTAACGTATGTACAGAAGTGATGCTGTGGGAGGGGATGTATATGTCTCCAAATGGGAATATGACTGAAGCCACTGATGCTGGGGCTGCAGCCCAGCAACTGGGGCACTTGGAGGGAGGCAGAGCTGATTGATTGATTATAAACCTAACATGGTACAATCATTGGCAATCAGTCTGTAGTATTACTTGCTAGGAAGTGATCCTGTTCTGGGACTTAAAGGAAGTTGCTTACTTCTCTTTAAAAAAAAAACAACATAGCTTTCAGCTCTAGGAGTTGAGCATAACATTTGAACCTATCTCACAGGTGGGAAGGTCAGCATCAGGAGGGATGGCAGATATTCCTGGATTTCCTAAGCCTAAAGGAAAGACTGATCCTTCCTTGTGCTGCCTTGCCATACTGGTACATTTCTGGGCATGCACAGGATCATGAAGTGTCTATAGAATTGAGGACTAAAACACTTTGTGAAGGATTTTGAAGCTTAAGCTTAGGTCAGGTTACAGCCATCCTCATTCTGCCAAGACTCTGCCTTATGTTTCTGTTGTGGTTTAAACCCAGCCACGCAGCTCATTCACTCACTCAAGCCCCCCTTTCTTGCCCTCCCCCTGCTCCCGGAGGGATGGGGAGGAGAATCAAAAGAATGCAACTCCCACAGATTGAGATAAGAACAGTTTAGTAACTAAGGTATAACACAAATCACTGCTGCTACCACCAATAATAATAATGATAAAGGAAATAACAAGGGAAAAGAAGACAGCATCTCACCAACCACTGACAGGTAACTCACGACACCCCACCCCACTGAGCACCAACTAAAAAACCTCCTCCAACTCCCCAGGGAGAGCTACCCCTTCCGGGTAACTCTCAGTTACATCCTGGGCATGATGTGCTGTGGTATGGAATACCTCTTTTGTCAGTTTGGGTCAGGTGTCCTGTCCCTGCTTCCTCTCTGCCTCCCCTCCTCCCTGGCAGAGCATGAGGCTCACAAAGTCCTTGCTCTGACTAAATGTTTGAGCAGTAACTAAAACCATTCCTGTTACCAGTTTTGTTCCCAGGCCAAAACTCAAAAACATAGTGCTGCACCAGTTATCATGAAGAAGAAAAAGATGAGTGCCACTGCTAAACCCAGGACAGTTTCCTTTTGTAGAATTAGGTCTGTGTAACACATGAACATATCCTCCTTCCTAGAATGATTGCAAAAATTACAAATAACATAACTCCATATCAACATTGGCATATATTTTGCAAAGTCACTTCAAAGTACTTTTAAAACACAAAAGCAGAGGCAAGTAAAGCAAGTGAGTAGCGTGTAACCACTTGGTGCATAAGCATCATACTCAAAACCAAAAAAAAGAACTACATAGGAATTGTACCAGATTAATAATAACATTGCACATTCTCTTTGATGAAAGAGCTCTTCCAAATCTTGTCAGAATTTACTTTTGCCTGTAAAAAACCAAAATCATCTGCTTTTAAGACATTTTGTTCTGTTCCATAGCTCACACTGAAAAAAGATACAAACTACAGTGTCATCTATTAATACCACTATAATTCAGTGAAAAGCTTGCAGTTCAGAAAACATTTGAACCTTTTTTTGGCTTTTTGACATCGATGTCATTTGCATGACCATAACCCCAGCAAGTTTGGACAGAACCATTTCTCTTCCTTATTTTTATGTATCATATAGTATTTCAAAATGGCAATATGGCACTCAGACTAAAACATTGCAGAGAGGCTTTTGGAGTTCTTGTGTTATGGTGTCCCTCTTATGGCAGGGGTGTTGGGACTAGATGATCTTAAGGTCCTTTCCAACCCTAACTATTCTATGATTCTATGATTCTAATTTGGCTTAGTACCAGCTAACACCACTTGAGGTGTAATATCATTGCCCAAAACTGCAATGCCTGTCATGTTTTATTTGTTAAGGCTGTCTCAACATTATCACTATAAATCCTAATTAACAATGACAGAAAAGTGGTACTTATATTAAAATGTATGAATATGTATAGGTATATACGTTTGCATAAAGGTGTGTGTAGTGTATATAGTATCTATGTGTACATATATGGAGCTTATTTCTGTATGTAAAATGTATAGTACTCAAAATGCCATACATAAAATCATGTATAAAATATATTGTAAAATACATATAGGTACAAAAAGATTTTCATACATATATATCTTTTGTTAATACCATAAATATGTGAATATATATTATATTTATGTCTGTATATAAACTGCAGCCTGTTTGAACTCTGATATCTGACATAAGCATGTGACAGCTGAGCTAGAGCAATAAGAATAGCAGTGTGTTAAGACTACACTGGGAGCTACCCCTGGGTAGCTACCTGGGAGCTACAAGTGTCACTCTTGCTAGTCAGAGGATGCATAGTCCAGATAACGGTGAATAACCTCAATTACTGTGAATAATCTGGCCCACTTGGATGGGTGCAGTCGTAAGCTTTACAAAACAGAAGGTGGTGTGGATCATGCAGTGGTGAGGTTTAAAAAATGTGTAATTGCTGAAGCAGTGGCCTGGAAAGTACCACAGGCACATTTGGATTGGTAGATTTGGATTGGTGAGACATCTTAAAAGGAATCTTCTTTTTCCCTGTGTTTCTTTCAGGAAGAAGATTGTTTTCAGGAAAACAATGATTTGAATGATTTTGAGCCTTAATGATTTAGGAAAAATGCCTACATGAATGCGTGTTACTATTTGTCATGAAAATGTGGTTTATTTTTACTAAGTAGAAGTACAGAAAACAAACTTTTCATCTGTTGCTTCAATGTTTTTTACACTTTACCAAGCAGGTTATTCGTGCTGCCTCAGGAATGTCAAGCTGAAACATGACAGAAGGCTGATCTATTTATTTGAATGTACCCTGTAAAGTCTGGAACCACGTTAAAGACTCTTGACATCAGCAGTGCTGAGATTTCTGTGCTGTTTACAGCCTGAACTGTAATAGTTCAGTGTTAACAGGTATTAGCATGGGAAAAAGGAAAGAGCTTGAATCAAAGATTCAGATGTTGACTGATGAAAGAGCTGCAGGTAATAAAAAGACATATACAGAAAAATACACTGTTTTCCAGGAAGCACTTTTACTCACATTTACAAACATTATTCATACCAGCTGCATGTATTGCTGTCTTCTGGGAGCCTCTGAAATTGTCTGACAGTATGCACGTGGTTAAAAAATTTTGAAACACACAGTGTGTAATACAGAGTTTAATGTTTGAACCCTTTACTTTGGAAGAAGAAAAACCTCAAAACTGTGAAACCACACTCCCCTTCTTCTCCAGCCAAACGAAACCCCAAACCCTTTTCAGCTTCTAAGCAAGCAATTAGCAAAGACTTCATGGGATTATGAAATTGCTGTTACTCCGAGTCCATGAAGAATGGGTGTATGATACACTAGCATACAAGGTCCTCAGTTTTTTTTACCTTGTCAGGGCACAGATTAAGTCATCTTAATTTACACTAGGTAGGGATATAGTGACATATTTATTTATTTATTTGTTTAGCTATTTATTTATACATATATATATATACACTTACTCCCCCTTCTGCTCCATGGAGTTTTCTGTGCCTCTGTGAGGGCCAACCCAGAAGCATTCACTGCTTTTCCCCTGAAGCACCTGCTGTGTTTCCACTTCAGAGGACTCTTGACAACTGGTGTTTGATTTTTAAGAGGCTTTAAAAGGCATTTAAAATTACCATGTGCAAAATGATGCTGTATTTTGCTACTACCATCCATCTAATGTTGGCTACTCAATACAGTACAATATTCTTACATAACAGCAAAAAGTATGCGATCAACAAGGTGGTCACTAACTTAATGAGATTTATGGGATCAGTACTAAGCTGTCTGATTCAGAAAGTTCAAGAAGGCAGCTGCCTCCTCCTGTAGATTACAAAGTTGCCCTAGCGCTTCCTTCTAATTCACATTGACCACACACAGTCACTGGAAGCCACTGGAGCAGATGCTGGGACATTACTCCTGGCAGAGAATTTCTTCTGTCAGTATCTATGAGTGCCCTGTGAAAGGAAGGAGTTTTAGACATGGTGAGTACATCCTTTATCTGGATAAAAAAATCAAAGCAGGGTTATGTTTTGCTTTGCTTTCTTTGTTTTGTTTTCTTCACCACAGAAGAGTCATAAAATTTCTACCCTGTAAACCTGAGCGAATTCCTACTGTGCTTGCAAANGAAAATATCAAAGAAGGGTTATGTTTTGCTTTGCTTTCTTTGTTTTGTTTTCTTCACATGAGGAAGAACACCTTGCTTCTACCACAGAAGAGTCATAAAATTTCTACCCTGTAAACCTGAGCGAATTCCTACTGTGCTTGCAAATTAATTGCATTAATAAGACTACCTCCTTTTTTAGTCTGTTGTGCTGTATTTTGAATTCATCTGGATGAGAAAGGGAAGAAATATCTACTGGGCCACATGCTGTAAAGAAGTAGAATAAAATGATAGAGGGAGACCATTAAACCTGAGGCTGAAGAGTATTTTTGTGTTATTTCCATAAAAAGGATAATTTTGTGGCTATTTGAAGATCCATATCAGATTTTTATATATCAATCCTAATAATGGAAAGAAGATCATTTGCAATAAAACTCACCTACATATGAGAAGAAAATCAACTGCATGAAGTAGGTGTTATGTCTTACAGACAAATGGATGGTTATAATGCAGACAAGATAAATAAACTGTAGCATGCTTTTTACTGAAAATACAGAGTTGCAAACCGTATAAACCTTTTCCCAAATGCATTGAAGTTTATAAATTAATAATATAGCATGTATGTTCTTTTTGCACTGTAACTGAAGTACACATCTGGAAAAGACCGAACCAAATAATGAATAAAAGGGTAGTACAGTATTATGATTGGAAGCTGTTTGTCATGCACTGTATAATGCAACTCTGAGTATATCACAAATACCTAAGAGTGCCAGGAAAGTGCTATTACTACAGGAAGGGAGAGGGTATCTGTCTTTGCATTTTTATATCAGCTCTGCACTCCCATAAATATAACCTCTTCTGTATTACAGCACATATTATGCATGTCCCATACGTGTCAAAACACTCCTTCAAGCAGAAGTGATCCTTTATTTAAGACAAGTGCCCCCTCAGTCCCCAGTTTAAGGCTAGCAATCAGATATGTGATCTTGGCATACTTAAACTAATTTTCCAATTACAAATCTCCAAAGGTTTGGGTGGCATTCTTTGTCATCCTCAACCACACTGAGTAGTTCAGTATACTTTGAGTAGACCAACTCAGTAAATACATAGTCAGAGGGTGAACTGTTTGCTAGAAGGGTATCAGCAGCTGACCACAGATGAGCAGCATAAAAATATCCCACTCTATTATTTTTCCACACTTTCTTCAGTTTGCTAAAACTTTCCATTTTTCTTTCCAAGAAAGAAGAAAATCCAGAAAGTGGATTTTTTTCCTGAATATATCAGTTTCATGGGTGCTTTTTTTCCTAAATAAGGTCTTAAATTTTTAAGGCTACACAGGCTGAAAATGTCTTAAGGTAATACACAATGGATGTGTGAAACAGACAATATGTATAAAGAAATATGAATGGCTATAATTATAAAAGCCTGAGAGGTGAAGAATGGTTTTCATTCAGTATGATCAACCAAGCACAAAGCCTGATTCAATATGAATGGGCATGAGTGAAGCAGTGTAAATGGAAGTCAATATGACTATCAACAGAAGATTAGGAATGTGCAAGGCAGAGTGTGACAGGGTATTTATAAGCATGTCAGATTACAGATTACAATGAGAAAGGAATTTTAACTTTCCTAATACAAAAAGTGAACACATTCCACTTCCTCAGAATATAAAACTCCATTTTATAAACAGCCCTTTATCCCAAGTGAGAAGTGTGCAGGAAAAATGAAGAGTATTTGTAGTTACGTGTCACTGTCTAACACACACTTGTTTCAAACATGCGAATGTTATGCAAATTTTTGTAAAAGCTAATTTAATGTGAACAGTGGTTGTATGTGAACAGTATGGTCTATGAAATGACAAATAAATTGCATGGATGAAATTACAATCATTTTTTAAGCAGTGGTAAGAACAGAGGGCAAATGCACACATTAGGAAAAATGCAATTACAGCTGGGGTTTTTTTGCACTGTTAAAGGGTTTAATATTAGTTTCTAACACTCAATACAAATTTAACTAATCTTGGTTTTAGCTGGGCAAAAAGTGAGATATCCTAAGTGCCCAGGCCCCTGGAAGAGCGATCCTATGTTAAACTGGTAGTTTTTGGAGATGTCTTTGACAATAAAATCTGAAACTGTGAAGCTTGCATACCCCAGAGGACTAAGGGGCCCCTCACTTGTAGCAACATGCATATCTTGACATTTTGGGTAGTGTATCAAACATAGGTATGGTCTTCCAACCTTTAAAGAGAAAAGGTTTTTGTAAAATCCTTTTTAAATAAATATATCCTCAGTGAAGATGCTTCTGATACTATACATGTGTTCTTAGTCATATACATGGAATCCTTTAACATCTGGAGATTAATTAAACAGGGTTTTTTTTCACTCCTGGGCTTTTGCAAACAATTGCTAGGTGAGACTACACAGATTTAGGATCAGCAAACATTTATATGATACCTTTTGCTAAGGTATTTTTATTACTTTATTACCAGCAACACAAGAGAATCAGATTTGTTCGGTATGAATAATATTCCTAGCAAATTTGGGGTCTTACAATGTCAGACACACTTTATTTCATTGTTATTCATCTACAATACAGGGAGTATAGCTGAGGAGGAAAAATCTACAGAAATTCACATATTTATATGTATAATTGAATTTTATACATGCATACATATATGTATGTGTGTGTGCATACTTGCCTTATGATAATTCATTTTAGCAGTTAACAGTTAGAGGATACAATTGATATCCTGTATTTTTCCTTGTTTGGCTGTGGTAGGATTTTTGTTTCTATCCATATGCACCATACAGTAACACTGGATTTCTCCTTCTGTCTTCTGTAAGTACACAGAACTTTTGACAGAAGTTTGTTTTGACTCTATTACTCCCCTCTATTTGAAGTAGAAATAGAATTTAAGGGAAACATGATGTATTTTAATCACATATTGATTATTATGAATTACAGAAGCTTCCACCTCTGTTTGGGAAGCATGAGTGGAATGAGGTTGCTTCTCTTCCCTCTAAAAAGTTTTTTAGTACACCCACCTTCCTATGAAACACCTTTCTAAAGAACAGCCTATCTTATTCATAAAGACAGAAAACCTGAACAAAATAAATTAAGATTTAGATTTTTGACTTGTGATCAATTCGGGAAACTTGATGCCAGCTGAATTTCTATTTGATATTCACATTACATTCAAGGTGCAAAGAAATAGAAGCCACAACATCAATAACACAAGCTAATGTATATGTCAACTTCAATATTATACCTGTACCACTGGAATTCTTTGTTCAATAAAATCTCTATGTTTAACTATGATACAAGCCTTAATGCAACAGCTAACTTTTCACAGAATATGTGAAAACTGCTGCATCATTTATCTAAGTCACCTGGGTGGGCTCCATGCTGTATATTTAGATTAAGCTTTCTAAGGCAAGAAGGGCTTGTTCTGGAGCTGTCATTCTTTACTATAAGTAATCTCCATGCCTGCGTCCCAGATCCCCAAACTGATATGAAGACCTACTAGATATGGAAGATGGGTTTCCCCTGTGACTGTAGCCAATATTCCTCCTTTGTGACCTTTAAAACTTACAGATGGCTATATGTTTAACACTAAAGAACATTGCTGCTCAAGAAGAAAAAGAAGCCAGTGGCATAGCATCTACCTCACCCATAATAACTGTGAAAATACACAGCCATAGGTATCTCAAATTTTATTGTTATCACTTCTTACAAATGGAGAAATGCTCTTTTCTCAAGTATTTCTTTGGCAAAATGTGTATCTTTGCCCAAAGAACAGAAAGCTCAAGGTGAATTTTTCACTGTGTGTACTTCAACTCTTTGGGATAGAAATGGATGGGGATGGGTCAGGAATTTCTGTATCTCTCTCCCTCTTTCTCTTCTTTTCTTTCTCTCTTTCTTCCCCCTTTTCTCTCTCTCTGTCTCTCTCCATCTTTCATCCAGAGATAAATTCTGAGGCAGAATTTTCCATTTTTTTCTTGCATATTAAGTTTGCAAGTGAGTTTAGGGTTACAAGCTTTGAAAATGAATTGCCTGTTGAAAATAATTGCTCTGGTTCCTACTTCTGTGATTGTCAATGGTTATTTCCTTGTCCCACAAAGGCCAACAGAGACCATAAATATTTATTTTTTAACTGCCTGGTAACAACTTTGATAGAATTAAGAAGCCCTTAAATTAAGATAACTTGGAATTTCGAGTGGGAGAGAGGAGAATCATATATAAAGTACCAAAAGTACAATCTCTCAAGTAGCCCATTTGATTTCTTCATTTTTACAGTCAAATTTACAAAGTGTAGTTTTTGATTTTATTTGGTGGTTTCAACCTGTAAAAATAAGTTACAATATCTGTGTGCATGTACTTGTGTCTGAGCATCTGTGTGTTAACCAGAAACTATCAATAATAATGTGCTTGCTTTTTCTTTTTATGTGAGCATACTGTAATTTACGTCCTTCCTTTTTGACACTGTAATTCTCCCACAGCAATGTCACACGCAGTTGAATTCTTCTTCTCCTTCTCTGTATTTTTGATTTAATTGCTATAATCAGTGCATATACTTCCTCATTTACATGCATTTCCCTCTGTGCAAGCATATGCATACAGATCTACAGAAAATAGTTTCTCTAAATGCATTTAAAATCACCACAGCAAAATACCTAATACCAAGTGACACAACTGAAGTAAAAATAAATCAAAGCAACCCCAAACCAAAGTCCTACCTTGTCAAGGCAAACACAAAGCAGGATGGAATGAACTGCACAGTAGCATTTTGAGTTTTCTGGAACAAAATAAAAGAGGAGCTTCCAGATGCATGAATGGTTTTTTAGTTGTATTTTATTATTATCAGTTTCCTCATAGTGTTCAGCCAGGAAATAGCTGAGCACATTTAGCAGCTTTAATGCTCCTTCTCATTTCAGTTTACCTCTCAGGTAGAAATTTATGTTAATTCTGTGGGTGGAGAATTGCCTCAATTTAGAAAGCATCTATCTTATGTGAACTTCATTAGATTGCATGGTACTATGAAACATCCCATGTTAAAATATGCCTGTTTCCCTCAATATTTTCATTACAATGCTGGGTTTCTCAGTGATGAGTTCAGAACAATGTCTATTTTTACAAAGATTTAGTAGCAAAAACTTTGAAGTATAAAAGTGCAATTCGTATTGACATGATGGCTCATTTGGCCCCTGAGTTCAGTTACAGCAAAAAACCCCTTTGCTCTGAGATTTCCTGATGTCAGAAATCGCTCTGTCTGAGGTTCAGCTGTAACAGTTAGCTTTCTGCTTCTTAGTAGTTGGTGCAGTGCTGTGTTTTGGCTTTAGTCTGAGAAAAACACTGGTAACACACCAGTGTTTTTAGTTGTTGCTAAGTAGTGCTTACCTTGATCAAGGACTTTTCAGTCTCATGCTTTGCCAGTGAGGAGGGGCACAAGAAGCCAGGAGGAAGCAGGGCCAGGACACCTGACCCAAACTAGCCACAGGGGTATTCTGTAACACAGTATGTCATGCCCAGTATATATACTAGTGGGAATCACCCAAAGGCCCAGATACCTNGAGGAGGGGCACAAGAAGCCAGGAGGAAGCAGAGAGAGGACACCTGACCCAAACTACCCAAAAAGGTATTCCATACCATCACAAGTGGTATACAAACTGGGGGAAATTACCAGTTGATTCTCGGGTTGGGCTGGGTGTCAGTTGGCAGGTGAAGAGCAGCTGCATTGTGCATCACTTGTGTTGTGATTTTTCCCTTTCCCCTTTTAGTTTTATATTCTCTCCCTTTAATATTTCCCTTATTATTATTATTATTGGTGGTAGCAGTAGTGATTTGTGTTATACCTTAGTTACTAAACTGTTCTTATCTCAACCTGTGGGATTTACATTCTTTCAGTTCTCCTCCTCATCCTGCTGGTAGTGGGGGGAAAGAAAGGTGATGGAGGGAACAAGTGGCTGTGTGGTTATGTGGCTCTGCATGGCTTGAACCACAACAGATTCAAAAACTGTTGCTTAGTTAAAGTAGCTCTTCCAGAGGTTGGCTTAAAGGCTACAACCTTGCACTGCTTTACCCTTCCTCTTATCTACGTAAAAAGTACCTGAAGTAGTCCTTGTACAAATAAATTCATGCATTAAGTGGACTGTGAGCTAATATAGGCTCACATTAATATTCTCTCCAAAAGGGGAGCTGAAGATCTGTCCTGATAATCATCACAGAGCTATTTGACCACCAGTTGACATTTCTGTATATAAACTGACACCGTTGCTGGATTTTTTTCAGGTCCCAGCACTACAAAGTTTCTCCTTTGTTTTTTTCCAAATTGGTAGTTAGGAATATCAAGAATAGAACCGAGACAACTCTCTGTACAAAGGTGGCATCAAAGTCTTAAGCTATTGCTACTGGATATCAGCATTCAACATGGTGATCTTCCTAATTTTTGTGTGTCCTAGATTCAGCAGTAGCAGTCATTTTTCTCCTTCAGTAGCTGGTGCAGTGCTGTGGTTTTGACTTTCAGCCTGGGAACAGCACTGATAACACCAATGGTTTTAGTTGTTGCTAAGTCATGTTTACTCTGACCAAGGACTTTGTGAGTCTCATGCTCTGCCAGGGAGGAGGGGAAGCCAGGAGGAAGCAGAGACAGGACACCTGACCCAACTAGCCAAAGGGGTATTCCATACCACAGCACATCATGCCCAGTATGTAAACTGGGAGGAGTTATCCAGAAGGCCCAGATTGCTGCTCAGATTGGGCTGGATATTGATCAGTGGGTGNAGCCAAAGGGGTATTCCATACCACAGCACATCATGCCCAGTATGTAAACTGGGAGGAGTTATCCAGAAGGCCCAGATTGCTGCTCAGATTGGGCTGGATATTGATCAGTGGGTGGTGAGCGGTTGTATTCTCTTCTCTTGTTATTCCCCTTATTACTATTATTATTATTAGTGGCAGCAGCATTGGGTTTGTCTTATACCTTAGTTACTCTTATCTCAACCCATGGCAGTTACATTCTTTTGATTCTCGTCCCCAGCTCTCTGGAAGTGAGGGGAGGTAGAAGGAGGGAAGTGAGCAAACTGCTGACTGGTTCTAGGTTGCTGGTTGGGCTTTAACCATGACATTGTGACACTTGCAGATAACAGACTATCTGGGACTGTGAGAATGAAGACCTTAGGCCCACTGTAGGAGAGGATCTGGTTTGAGACCATCTTAGGAACCTGAACGTGCACAAGTCCATGGGACCTGATGGAATCCATCCGCGGGTCCTGAAGGAGCT
>NDXB01016760.1:0-16874 GCA_002631895.1 Agapornis roseicollis
GTCAAAACACAGCTACTAAAGAGAAGAAAAACTGACTGCAACTGCTGAACCCAGGACAACCACGTACCATGGTTACTGATTCTTTTACCCTTATAAGCAATAAAAAGCTGTAACTGCTGAATATATCTAGAAAATCTATGTCTACATATTAATGGTATGTACTAGCAACCACCAAATGCAGTTTCTTTTCAGGAATGTGGAGAGTTCCAGCTTCTCACTATACAGACAGACTGAGCAGAACTGAAAGCAGAGCATTTCTGATGTATGCAGTAATATTACCTACATGTAAAACCAACCCCAACTACATGATACGGATGCTGGGGAGGGGCTCTTCATTAGGGACTGTAGTGACAGGACAAGGGGTAACGGGTTCAAACTTAAACAGGAAAGGTTTAGATTGGATATAAGGAAGAAATTCTTTCCTGTTAGGGTGGTGAGGCACTGGAATGGGTTGCCCAGGGAGGCTGTGAATGCTCCATCCCTGGCAGTGTTCAAGGCCAGGTTGGACGAAACCTTGCATGGCATGGTTTAGTGTGAGGTGTTCCTGCTTATGGCCAGGGAGATGGAACTAGATGATCTTAAGGTCCTTTCCAACCCTAACTATTCTATGATTCCATGATCTCACAGCTTTTGCCCATACTAAAGACAATCTGTTAAAATTATTATGTGTCCTTAACAGAACTGTACATGAATAAAAAAAAAAAAAAAAAAAAAAAAAAAAAAAAAAAAAAAAAAAAAAAAAAAAAAAAAAAAAAAAAAAAAAAAAAACCCAAACCACAAACCACCTCAATTCCAGTTTTCCCAAAAGTTTCTCACAGAAATAAAAATAAAAGCAGCAAAAGATTTAAGGCCACTTTCTTTTAAAAACCGGAACCCAACTCTCTCTCCTTCTCTAGTTTGTAACTACAAAACAACAAATTTGAATCAGCTTTTGGAAATAAACATAAGATACAGAAGTTGCTTTTGCTAAATACATATATAGATTGCTAAATATATATATAAGTAAATATACCTATCCCTCTGATAGGAAAAGCAGGTGTTGCTTATGCTATTTGAATGACAGAGGAATGATGTTTCCTATACTGGTAACATTCTGCATAAATATTCGTGTCTGTAATTCTGCAAGAACAGGATTTACAATAGGACCAAGTACAAAGGAAGATATAAAAATGTGTCACATAAAAACAACTTTTAAAATGGCAAGTGCAAGACAGTCATTCCCATTTAAGATGATTTATCTCATGCAGCAACATGCATGGATGTCCTACAAGGTATTTGGTAAAGTTGTTGTAAACAGTAAAGAAACTGCTAAAAAAATATATTATTGAAATCACAGTTCCATCAGCCCAAAGACTTCTACCTACATAACAATACTAAACCATTCCCTAAAGGCTGATTGTATAAATGGGTATTCAGTAAGACTGCAGAAGAAACAAATATACGTAATTTGGCCTTTTCTGCCACCACTCCAACTCCACCCAAAAGAACAAATATTAGCAGTTTGGGTTTGTTTTTTCTCTGTTTTTGTTTTAATGTGATGTGACCTAATATGCTTTTTTCTTTATTTTAAAGTTACTGTATTTTTCTGCTCATTCTTTGTATGGCGTTTACATTAAACTGGGCCGGATTACAAAACCAGAACATTTAATTGCACTCAAAAGCTTATAAAAGAGACACAGTAGCTCTATTTCTCTTTGCTGTCTGATATTATGCATTCAGCTTCTTGAGCTGAAATGGGAGTAAAGCATAAAACCAAAAAAAATTCTCAGTTTGCATAACCTGTCATCTTTTTATGATTAATTTTTTGTGAGAAAAAACTGCTGGGCTTAAACCACCACAAACTGGAAAGTGATACTAGTGGCAGATATTAACTTCTTATTTCATAAAGCCCAGAGCTGTGACCAAAGTGGCTGTGCAAATCCAGTCAATTCTAGGTGAAACATCTACAAAACTTAATGGCTCAACTAGTTACTTGAATTTAAATTCTTCACCTCATTCCATTTATCTTATTTCCTCCAATCGCTTATACCTAATTTAACACCTACCAGCACATTTACTGCTAGCAAGTGTTGCAACATTACTCTCACAGGTTAATTTCCACCAGAATGGGTCCTTAGATAACAATGATAAATTGTCAAGTAATTGTACAGTGCCATAAACTTAATGACTCTCTAGGCAATTTTAGGAATAACCAATGAATCAGTAATCATGCAACTTATCACTGAAAATACAGAAAATGGGACTGAAGAAAAATGGAAACAGCAATAAAAGTGTAAAGTAACAGAAGACTCTCTTTGCTAACTCAGCAAATTATGTGGTAATGGTGGCTGGGGAAGTCCTCTAGATTTACCATACTAAATTAACTTCCATGTGCTGCCAAGCAGGAACAGTACCTTTCTTTGGTCTCCTCTCTTTTCCTATGCTATGCCCAGCTAGCTGGCAGTAAAGCAAATTTACAGAATAAAAACAAATCAGTATTATTTCTTCCTGACTCTTGTTTTCTTCTGATTATCTTCTGAAAGCTTTGTAATAGATCCAAAGGTAATTTAAAGCCAAAGTTAAATGAAATGAGTAACAGGAAACTGCTAAGTGTTAGATTTCTTTACAGGGTGGCACTCCAAAAGGTAGACAAAACAAACTGGCTAAGGGAGGCAGCTATAGTAAACTACGCTTCATTAAACACATGAAGAGTTTAATTCTGTTCAGTAAGCTTTTGTTAAATTTCTGCTTCCTTGAAATCAAATTGGTCATAAAAAAGACAAAGTGAGGTAACTTTAAAGGATTACAGCAGGAAGGCATCTGTCGTCCATAGACATTTAATGCGCTCATACCATATTAGTAAAAGGGCTGAGAGAAGGAATGGAAAACTCCAATGTTGCAGCACTACAAAGTAGAGAGTTCTTCAAGCTGTCCTGCAGTGGGATGGCCAAATAAGAGTAATGATTCTGACTTTGAACATGCTTCCCCAAAACCCCTCCTCCTGGAATGACTGAAGAAAAGGACCAGCCAACACATGCATACAGCAGTCCACAAAACCCACTTTTTAATACATGTGTATTGCAAACAAAAAATTTCCTCTGCAAAATTACCACTACAGGGCTTCAGCCATTTCTGCAAAAAAATAAGCAGGAAGCTTTCAAGGACATTTACTCCTACATTAACTCTTCACAGCATCTCCATTTGCTGTTCCACAGATCAGGCCTCTTATGTTAACATATATTTTCACTAACCTCACACTCCTTCCCAACAACCCACAAAACACATTCACTTCTTTCTGCATGTTCAACCAGATAGACAAAGAAGTCCGTAAGGGTAAGAATTAAAAACAAAACAAAACAGAAACCCCAAGTGTTTCTCTTCCCCCATCCAAAGGCCACGTTAAAGTCAGCCACTTCAAAGGTTAAGCTCAAAGTGATCAAAATCACGCAGAGCAGAGCCAGACACAAGAACACCACATCACCAGTTAAGAGGATAGCAAGGTTTGTGTCCTTCAAGTGCTCCCCTTTCTGCAGCCACAGTCCTTACCATTACTAGGTTTGTGTGGCAAGGTTTTGTCTGTCCCCTGCAGTCCATGGAGGTTAATGGTGGAGCAGATATCCACCTGCAACCCATGGAGGATCCCACACCAGAGCAGCTGGATGTACCTTGAAGGAGGCTGTAACCCTGTGGGAAGCCTGTGGAGCAGACTCCTGGTAGGACCTGTGACCCTATAGAGACAAGAGCCCATGCTGGAGCAGGTTTGCTGGCAGGACTGGTGACCCAATGGGGTCTCAAACTGTTCCTGAAGCACTGCACCCAATGGAAGGGACCCACACTGGAGCAGTACACAAAGAACTGCAGCCTTCTCATGAGGACTCATGTTGGAGATGTTTGTGGAGGACTGTGTCCCATAGGAGAGACTCTACACTGGAGCAGGGAAAGTGTGTGAGGAATCCTCTGCCTGAGGAGGAAGGAGCAGCAGAGACAACGTGATAAACTGACCAAACCCCCATTCCCCACCCCCCTGCACCCCTTGTGGGGAGGAGGTAGAGAAACTGCAGCCTGAGTTGACTCTGGGAAGGAGGAAAGGATGGGGGGAAGGTATTTTTAAGATTTTTGGTTTATTTCTCATTAGTCTGCCCTGATTTGATTGACAGTAAGTTTAGTTATTTTCCCCATGTCAAGTCTGTTTTGTCCATGACAGTAACTGGCGAGTGATCTCTCCCTGTCCTCACCTCAATTCACAAGCCTTTTGTTGCATTTTTCAGCCCTTGTCTATCTGAAGAGGGGAGTAACAGAGTGGCTTATTGAATGGACATCCAGCCAGAGTCAACACACCACACCAGTATAAGGACTGCACTCAGCCTACGTAAGCAGCACACATGGTGGCTTTTTCTGAGGCTCTATACCCCCAGCTGAGAGCCAGAGTCCACTGTGGCTCCTGTTGTACCAGTGTGCTTCAAGTCACACCAAGGTTTAAAGACAAGAAGACTGATAAGGGTAGGGAATAGCTACTATGCAAGGAACAAGTAAATAATCTACAGTTCTTCAGCTTAGAAACAGTAAAACAAAGGGGTAGCTTCACATGACTCCTGTCATAGCACAGGCTTCACAGAGAAAAGATGGGGAGGGGGATATGTTCAATCACTGAGGGACCACAAGTGCAGCCAGCAAGCAGTGGGCTCAAAACAAAAGAAGGTAATTCTTTACAGAAATCCATGGCTAAATTGTAAACATGTTTTTCAGCATATTATTGTGAATACTGAAAATATACACAGAGATAAGGGGAAGAGGACATGTTACCAGAAGCCCACTGCACACAGAAACTGTCTCTGACTCATGAAGTCTCTGTATGACAGACAACTGCAGCCTGTTTGTGAATTCATGGATAATATATGCTTATTCTCTTATACATTTACCAATTTGTTTACTTTTGGCGACTTCCCAGACAGGGAACACTGGCCTACACAGACCGCTGAACATGCCTGTGCTCATGTTTTACAGAAAATGAAGTTACATGCACATTTGCAGGTTTTTCTTTTAATTTATTCCAATATTCCATATTCCCATTATCAAAGCTACTATCCTAAATCACAGACTAACATAACAGATAAGAATTGCATTGATTTTTACATTAGTAATTGCTTCAGATCAAACTGTAATTAAAGAGTACCTTGCTCAGTATAATTTGAAACAGTAACATGGCACAATTCAGAAAAAGGATGAATATTTGCTTAGTAAACAATGTCTTCTAAGCTGCACAGCTAAAGACATAATTACCTAATCACACTGAAGTTCCTCCAAGGCATACAAATCAATCTAATCTTGAATTATCAAAAATACCCAATTTGCCCAACCTGTACATTACAATAAATGCAGTGAAATAATTTTAATATTTAAAACACAAAATACTATGTTGCTAGCAGCAATAGTAATTTCCATTTTGATATTCTGACACAGGCTAAAGCATAGTCTCCCCAAGCTCTATGACTAGACACTCTCCAAGACTCCGGAAGAGTATTTTGAAACAAGTATTTTGCAATTTAAGCTTCCTAACATGAACACAGTATGTTTAAACACAGAAATTAGAAGCCTACTAAGTTTTAAATACGAACTACCTGAACACTCCCTTCAAAGAACATTTTCTTTACCCTTCCACAGGACCTCCTTCCATATCTGTCCACAGCAGAGCTCCTTATTCTCTATTCTCCCCTCCAGGTACTGTAATATTGAATTTTTCATTGCCCATTCCACATTCCTAGGAAGAGGAATGAGGAGCCCTCCTATTCCAACTTGTATATAACCTGGTATCTTCTGGGATGCAAAAACAGCTGAGGAGGGCTCAGAACTACCTCCCTCATTCTAAGCTGAATACTCTGAATAGTAGGCTACCAGGACAAAAAGTGAGAAGCAGGACAACCACTTCCAGCCTTCTACCTTTCAGAAAGAGCTAAGGCAACTTGCATAGAAGACTGCTTCCGTGCCAAAGGAGGTATCCAACCACTGCTAAGTTTTAGATAGGATATCATTCTTGGAAGATCAAGGCACTAAGATTTTAACTGTAATGAGAAGGAAGGTCAGGAACACTAAAGAAGTAACTCATTATTCCTATTTTGATCCAGGCAGGGCAGACTGCGTCTATTCTCTTTTGGTTTGATGCAGATAACTAACTCCATAGTTCCTGCTTTCTATGATAAAAACCCCACATTACTTAACCACAAAAATACATCCAGTACTGGCAAGAAATTGAGATACAATTTACAAACAAAATGTGATACAGATGACTTTGGCTTCCTTCACTGACATTTAGCTGACAGTATTATGAAAAAGTCCTAAAAAACAACTAGAGAAACTGTAGGCCAAAAAACATTTGTTTTAAAAACTCACTTTATTTATAGCCTATTAATTTCAGGCAGATAGCCTGGATCAATATTTATAGGGTTTTTTAACCAACAGCTGTTTAAAATCAATTATTTAATTCAAAACCTATTCAAAATAAATCCCACAGGATTGCAACCTCTGCACTTTTACCACTGCAGCACCAAGCGATTAGTAGCAATGTGAGGAATGCAGGTGCTGAAGCACAGTGCAGATGGAAATACAGTCCTTCACAGAGTTTGCCTCAAATCTATTCCGAGCTTTGAAGATAAGGATATTTCAAACCTCCTCTGAATGGGGGAAGGGAGACAACAAACAATCTTAACTCTTCTCTTTCAACAAATGTTTGACTAATAGGGGTGGGGGTCTCCTGTGCAAACTTAATATTTGATCCTGGGTTCAAAGTATTGTCAGGAATACACGGCCTCCTTTTATACAGAACAGACTATGTCTGCTCTGGTAGTTGAGCATACAGAGCCCTGTATTAACTTCTCAGAAGAGCAAACTAGCCTATACAGAAAATGCTGGTCCTGAGACTCAGGGATAACACTACAAAGAGTGGATATACAGCCACTGTAACCTTACTGAAGTGCTCTATAAATTCACACTGCTTTAAAACAAAAAATAACAATAAAACAGCCCCAAAACCCCTTCTGCCATCCAACTACACCAGAGACTTAACTCTGCCAACATGCATGGGAAATAGTGTGCTTTCTTATTTTTGTTTGTCTCCTTAAAAGGATTTATTTCCTTTTAGAGAATATTATTGACATGTCCATAAGAAGTCACAGAAACCAGTCAGAAGAAAATCAAAGTGGTTTTCTTGAATGGTAATGTATTATTTTAGTTTCTAATTTAAGCAGTTAAAAGAAGCATTGAATTAAGATTTGCTATAAACACATACAATGACATTTAATATAAACAACTTGCTTACAGCCAGTAAGCATCAGCATGCCATTTTCGTATGTATTAAGCCTATGCACCCTGGCCATAAACATCCATTCTTAGCTTGAACTACTGAAGCCCTCCTTTTCACCGTAAGGAATGAATACATTACCACACACTCCTCAAACAGTAAACTCGCCCATCTCAGATACTTCTAATTAGAGGACAAAACTAACCCACTGTCTAAATTTAACAGGGAAGGCTGAAGTTAGAAATAGTATTTCTGGCCCCAGGGGCATTCCAGTCATGTCCACTGCCTCCAGCCAGGGCCCACAACTCTTGCATCCCCCCAGCGAAGTCGGTAACACAACTTCAGAAAGCTCTGCCTCCTCTGTTCGCAGGACACCACCCATCAGAAAATCTGTGTTCATTAAAAAGAATAAGAATAAAAAGGGAGTTAGTGGCAAGCCCTGCACCTTATTTTAGATGGTTTGTAACTTACCTGAAAAACAGTTTTCAAATTTCTCAGGAAGATTTGTTTGTGGGTGTATGTGACAACATGTGCTTATTCCCCTAGTATAACCTATCAACATGATTTGTGACATACAATTTCTAATTTAAGAACTGCCACGGTATCACCACACCTCAGACAAAGAAAGCATTATGTAAAAAAAACAATTTGTATGACAGAACTTTCCCCCCAAAGAAAGAATTAAAGAGCATATCTGCAAAACGTCTGAAAGGAAAACAAATACACTGGGAAGTTTTAAACTGACTGCTTGGATCAGGTAGAGTACTTGAAACATAGTTGCTATGGACAAATCAAAGAAAAGAAATACACTATCAACAGAAGGTTTACTGTTGGATTATCAGTTTTCAACTATATACCATGATACAGAAGCCTTAATATGATGCCTTTTAAACTGCTTGTTTCTACATTGAGTTCTTGACTGTTCTTCTTATAGCCTGACTCATTTTGTTATCAGTCACATTGTTTATTCATTTCATTTACATGCAAAGAAATGCTCCTCCTTACAGAATGCAATTTCTGAAGGGAGGGGTGTGTTTTACACAGCCTTATCCTGGCAATGTGCCTCAAATTTCCCCAAGGTCATTAATCTCTCAGTCCTGTTCACAGGTGAAACAGATGTAACTTCCAGTGCTACCCGAAGCACTGAATCTTAAGCAGGATGAGATGTCTGTTACCTCCTATGCTTTGCTTAGCATCTATAAATATATTCAGGAATTAGTTGTAAAACCCACAATAAATTCACGAAGCACAAAAATTGACAGGAAATATTTTATAAAACCAAACTGTCTCTTGGGAAGCCGAAAACACTTTCCATCCTCCAAACAAGTTGAGACACAGTTTAAAAATTACTGCCAGTTTCATGCACAGGAAGGAAAATACAGTTGCTCTGCAGACTTATCAGTGGCGAGGATTACAGCATTACCTCGAGAATTTGGTATCCGAAAGACCAAGTGTCTCTGGTTTCATGCAGAAGTACCAGCTTATCCCCTAACACATCTGTATTAAAAAAAAGTCTGGAAGTTTACAAGTGTTTTCCTTAGAATCACAAATATACTTAGAGAGAAACTAAAAATTCTGTATTTTTAAGCATTAAATTTCTATCAAAATATTTTCACAATTTCTGTACATTCAAAAATGGAAAGAGCCATTCACAACAATCCAGGTTTTACCCAGCTCCACACAACTATCACTAATTTCTAAATGGAAAAGGTAAGAAGCAAGGTAAATTTTTTAAACTCAGCTGCATGATAATTATCATAAGTAGTTGTGGGAAAAATATAGGAAAGATGAGTTGATTTATAGTTATTTAATCTTGAGGGGAGGACAAAGGTTTTTCTTTGAAGTTTGAGGAATGCAGATGTCACTTCAACACTGACTTCAATAACTCCTGCTTTGCTATAAGCAGGTATATAATTTTTACAAGTCACTCTTAGCTTATCTAAGCATTTTGCTGATAAAAGGTAGGATAACCTGAAATTGTTCAAATTAAATTTGAATGGTCCACTGAACCCTTAATGATGTCTAATCCCTTCCTTTTTGAGATTGTGCATGTGTTTTCCAAAAGGCTGCTGAAAAGACTACTTTCAAATAAGCCTGAGAAGCTTCTTAAGTCTCAAAGAGATTGAGGACAAGAGAGCAATCGGATCCAACTTAAAACCAGAAAAAAAAATGTAGGGAATAATTCTACTTAAAATTAGTATAAAACACACAAATACTTAGGTGCTGAAAATGAAACATAATGCTTTATGCACATGAAGGTTTCGTCGTTATTTAAATACATATTTGGTAAAACATTCCCTTGAAATAATATACTTACAATTATTAATTAGTATTACCAGAATCTGAATATCTGCAAAAAGCATTAAAAGAAGTTTTCCAATGGAAAACCTTCTGAGTAATTTTGCTGAGTGCAGTGTTATAATATTCAAACCATTCTAGTCACAAACTATATTTGCATTATTAACCACCTTCTTTAGAAAACTTCACATTTCAAAAAGTAGAGAACCACTTAATTCATAGACAGATTTGAATTCACATATGTGCCTACATGTGGAGCATAAGCAACAATCTAGATTACAAACTTTAAAGGCAAAATTGTCTTTACTTCATCAGTTAACAGCTCATAAAACTGAAAAGCACACAACTAAATCAATCCAAAACATGTATTTTACTACTTACTTATACTACATGACTGCATCCAAGAAACTCTCATTTTAATGCTTCTGGAGATAAAATTAAAGGCAGCATTGCTCAAAAGACGAAAATACAAATATACCCTGTGCTTATTTGGGTGCTGAAATACTGTAACAACCCTATCAGAATTTATTCCAGACTACCATGACTTCATCTGCTCTTGAAAAGAGAATAAAGAAGGGAGTATCTAAATATCAACAGTTTCCATTATAGGCACAGGCTTTGCAATGAAATTTCCTACACAGGTGATACTAACACAATGGTTTTTTATTGAAAGCTTCAGCTTACTTAGCAGACAGTAAGAGAATCTATGTAGGCATATACTACAGATAATGCACTCTAAATTCTAATGCACACCTACCTTAGTTTTTTACACTAACTATATTACTTTTTTCAGCATTGTGCTTTTAATAACAGTATCTAATGGTTTGTATATAATGGTTTATATATAAAGCACATATAATTTTAAAGTATTTTTGCAGATTTTCTATGTGCAGCAATCCATCCTATCACTTTTGAAAAGTATTTGTAGAAATCAGTTCAGCTACTGCCCAGCTTTAAAACATTCCTGAAATCATCTTGCCAGTTAGAAAAATGGGATTGTCAGTAGCCAGTTTCTATAAGGCAGAATTTCTTAGAACGTCACTTCTAGTGTAACTACATTCAACAAGTGTTCAAATTCACCTGATACATCATTCGGAGCACACAGAGAAAGGATGAACTTCAAGTGCTTTCTGCTGTCATTTTCCTACAAAAAGACAATGTCCTGCTTGCTTGGATCATGAGTAGTGCCAGCACTATCAGCTGATAACTACTGAAATTGCAGTGACTATAATGGCTCAATCTTATTGATAACATCAAGGATAGATAAAAAGCAACAACATAGTATTTTGCATTTTTCTAGTTAACTGTATTTTAATCCTGAGTGACGTAAGGTTGAACTAAGCAGAAAGTTGTAATTCTTTCATAGTGCCCTAGGGACCAAAGCATCAACAGATGTAACTTAAACAGCAAGAAAAGCTATTGGTTCTTCAGATACTGTGTCTTGTTGCTTCTGATTCTCTTTTCTTCAACATTTGACTATCTTGCATTCTACAACATCTTTTACCAAATCTCTAAAAGGGATGGGTTAACAGATGCTCAGCTGCCTGTACTGCTTACAATGTATGTGCAAATACAATTTTGAACTCTTTAATAAACATCATATATTTTAAATTTTCCCCAATCTAGAAGATAATGGTGAAAGCATCAATCTTAGACCAGACACTGTAACATGGTATTCAAAGGACTCAGTATAACTGTGTATAGATTTGCTTTCATGAAGACTGTCTCACATTCTGCATTTCTAAAATGTACACTAAAGTAGAAATCCAGGTAATTCCTACCATTAACAAGAATCTCAAGGAAAGCAAATAAACTGGTAATCTCTCAGATTACATACCCCTGTCCTAATATGAGATCATTAAATAGTTATCAACATTCTCACTGAAAGCAGCAGTTGATTAAAAAAAAATAAAACTAATGTATATGCCAATATTTTACAAATTCTCTGTAAGGTTCCATTACCATCTTCATTTTAAATCAATTAATTCACATCAAATCAATTTAATAGAGCAAGATTTCCTGAACCTTCAAAGACTAAGAGGCAGCACTGAGGAAAATTATAATTTCCCCATTTAAAAACACGTTTGTGTAAGCTTTTCTGCTTGTTTGTGACTCCCTTATTCTCCTACTGCAGCTCCCAAGGAGCTTGCAACAGACAAACTTGGCAATGATAATCAAAAGGTTTAAAACAATCCTACACTAGATAATCAAACCAAGAATTCTCTAGTGGTCTGCTAGCTGACTCAGGACCATTTCTGAGCAGTGCATACAGCAGGGGAAAGCAGTGTTGCGGGAGCAAACATGCAAGTAGGGAAGCTTAAAAATTTCATGGTGCTACTGCACAAGTTAAAACAGCTCGTAGGCACCATTTCATTTTTACCTAAACAGAGAGAACTTTGAAGTGGACTCATGTAAATTAGCTTGCATTTTAATGAGTAAGAACTGTTTAGAAATCAATGAGAGTGGGAGGGGAAATCAATGAGGATTTGAGGACAGGCAAAGTCACTGAACCTAGTCATGCATCACTCTGCCACTCACCAATCTCAGTTCTTCCCAGGTGGATTCAGCAGATGAACTGGGTAAAATGCCCCTTCTCCAGCTACTTAACTATGACATCAATAGTGTGAATTACACTTGTTTAAGATCTCTTAAGTTCTCTGGGCCTTTTTAAATAGCTATGCCTTATTGTGCAGGCAGAAAGCGAAGTGCCAAGTATTAATACATCATTACATTTTGAAATAAAGTTAACTGAACTTGCCCTTCTGCAAGTTCAGAGGGTAGAACAACAGAGTTGCTCTCATTTATTTTTAACCAAAATGAAAGCAAAAATTGATTTGAAGCTGCACATGCTTTTCATCATCTTTCCAGTAAATAGTTTTTCCATATTTTTTCCACTTCAGTCAGAAAATTACCATATTTCATGTATTTTTGCAAATTGAGCTTTATTTCTCAGACTCAATATTTCTTTCCCCCCCCCTTTGAATGCCTAAGTACCATTTCTTCTCACACCCACCTAAATAAATTTCCTATTTCCTTAGACTTAAACCTTAAAACAATTGAGATTGCTTATTACATTTGCCTTAGGTATTGCTTAGCTAAAATACACATATTCAGCTCATAATTCCCTATAAATAAACTCTCCAACTTTCCTTTGAGCTTTATCCAAGTCATAGTAATATCTAGCTCCAAAATCAAGCTCACTTGAGCCATATACATTAGAGGAGAGAAAGTTACAACCGTCCAGTATCTCTGGTTTCCATACAGTAAGTTAAAAGAGTTTCTTTGCTACCACACGGCCTCACAGGCTTTTACTTCATTCTTCACAGTCTTCTGTCACACCACTATTTTCACTAGTTCTTCCTTGGACTGAATTGCCATGCTCCCCTAGTATCAAAGTGATGTTATTTTCTACCCATATTTCTTGTTTTTCACTAGAAATACTTTTTCTAATGCTCTCTGCCACAACAAGAATGAGGATGAATTCTGAAAGGTATTATGAACAAGCTCTGCCCCAAATAAGCTATAATTTAAAGTCTCTAAGAATACACGTGAAGACTGCACATTTAAAACCCAAGATCCACAATACAAAGAAAAATCATTTGTTTGTTCCTTTTTGCTCTACTGGTATTCTTCCTATTCCAGTATTTTTCTTAACCAAGTGTAAAAATGGACTTAAAAAGTATCAGAAAACATCATTATATCATTCATATGTCCATAACTAGATATAGCTATATCTACAGTTAAAAACTAGAAATTTATCAGTTGACTTCACATGGGACTATGTGGCATTAGGACTGAGCAATACTTCAATACTCACGGTTTTAAACCCATGTTATTTTAAATTCTGTTGAGACTGACAACACTCCACCAGAAAAGCCAACAAAAGGCACCATAATGTCCTGTATTTACAGGTTACCAAATTTCTTTTCATAAATCCTAAGGGCTTCATAGAAAAAATCCAACAGCATATGGTATTCTCAATAGCAACTTCTGCTTTGGCAGAAAATTCATCCTATGGAAACAACTTTAAGGAAAATTTTAGATGTGTTTATATATAAATATATATATATATAAAAATCACAGAATAGTTAGGGTTGGAAAGGATCTTAAGATCATCAAGTTCCAACCCTCCTGCTATGGGCAGGGACACCTCACACTAAACCATGACACCCAAGGCTCTGTCCAACCTGGCCTTGAACACTGCCAAGGACGGAGCATTCAGGGTTGAAGCACGTATACATATATATATATATACACACACACGCGCACATACTTTCAAGCCTTTCGAGGCTAAAACTACAAATAAATCCACTCTGAGATAACATTTTGCATTAATCTAAGATTAGAACTTGCACCATATAATTTTTAATAGCAGAAATTTGCTCAAGTCTCCAAATTCTTACTTTACTGTAGTTTCATTATCCTTATCCTGCAGTAGCTACTTTTGTAATCTCTGGACTGCAGACCTAACCCACAGAAAGAAAAATAACTGAGAACATGGTAAACTAAATGACAAAAATCCCCCCAGTACAGTCTTATTTATAAGCTTCCAAAAGAAAAAAGAAGTTGTTTAAAGTAATGTGAGCACTGGACAAATGCACCTGACCTCACAAGAAATATCACTGTATCCCAGTATCCCATGTTCTCGGTGTCAAAAAACACCCAAACCAGATTGATTCCAGTGTTGCCAAAAAACAACTGCTTCTCAAACTGCAGTTCTGAATGAGAGGAAATTCAAGTTTACAGTGTCACACAACCTACACAAGTACATTTCCTCCACATACCAGGTGTACGTAGCAAAAATACAGATACACTGGAATAGCAGGTGGTCTGCATTACAGAAAGTTTAACAGAAATGTTCCAGTGCCAAAACCCCATTTTCTTACTGCTGAGAATAACTAGCTTATGTTTGACATTCTGAGGAAATTATAAACTGTATTCCATTTTTAAAATCTGTGTCATTCAGAAAACTTCTTTGTATGTACCACAACATAAAAAAAAAAAAAATTGCATTGTCTAAAAATACTGAATAACACAGTAATAATAATATAATAACTTAAGTACATGTCCCAGTCATAGCTCTTGGCTGGTCTTTTGTATCTGCAAAAAGGTCTAAACAAAAGAGAAAAAGCAGGCTTAACAGTATTTGCAATACGAAGACTTTGAAGTATTACACAATGTGTAAAATGCCTTCATAGCACAGCACAGTGTATTTTGTCTTCTTAAGACAGGCTCTGACAATGACCTGCTTTGTAGCATAGCAGCATACCTGTTCCTTCCAGCTTAAATGCTTTGGCTTACACTAACCACAAGCTTAGAATGAATGACACCAAATTATTCGAATCAGTTGCAGTCTTATTCTAGCTATGACAGTTTATCTAGTTTACCTTTCCCAAGCAGATGTATTCATCTTTTGCATCTGCTCTTCTGTGTCTGCCATTTCTTTCATTTTTCTATTCCTCTACAGGAGAGGAACTGATAAACCTTCCCTTTCCTCCTGTTTCCACATCCACTCTGATCAGGTCTTATATTCCTTTCCATTTCAGTTTCTTATCTATTCCCTATCTGTCTATATCCTTCTATATGCAAAGGCATAGGAACCACACTCAACCATCACATTACCACTTCCTAATATACTTTTCTCTAGAAAATTTTCCTGCCGTGAATTCAAATTAGTTCTTCTTAAGCACTTTTGGATTCAGAACCAAGATTCTAGTAAGCAATCTCACAAAATTCTTCAAGGAATTACCCTATTGCACACCAAAACTTCCCAGAATATTATTGTTACTTTTTTTTTAACCTTCATCTAGTGTAACAAAGAGACAAAGACATCCTTCAAATTCTGTGCTATGACCATTGGGAATGAGTAAATGAGCAGTGGGAACCAGGATGCATAAGAATACAGTTTTACGAAGAAACAAAACAAATTATCTAGCAGCTTAACATTGGACCTATGGCCACACTAAGGAGGAACAACACAAACACACATCTGATGAAGCAGAGAGAAAGAATCCTGTGTTTGCATGAGGAGAGCACAGAGGTCGCAGCTTAACACACTCTTTAGCCAAAATGTTTATCTACAGAACTTCAGATTTATGCAGAGATTAAATTCAGTTTGTAACTAATTTATATTGTGTACACAATTAGGAGCATTTTATCATTAGCCAGTGATACAGTACAGGCACTGTTACAGTGAGTGAATACTGAAGTTATCATGCCTGCTACTTCCAGAAGTCAAGCATTCAATTAAAAAAAAAAACAACCCACAAACACCAAAGCGCTGCAATTTTGTCCTTGTCACAAGCCTGAAATTATGCTGAAACCGGGTTTAATTCTAAAATTACAAACAAAGGAAAAAAAAAAAGAAACAAACACACAAAAAAACCCGAAGAACCCAAAGCATCAAACTAAGACACACGATCCATGTTTTTTTTATTCTGCGAAGGTGAGAAGGATGCTGTTTGTTCACTGTGATTTAGTTGCTGAGACAGCAAGGTCAAGCTAGGTGCTCCTGACACTGCTTTCTGCCCTTTGTCATTTAAACCCTTCAGGGAAAGGCTGCTCAGGAGCTAGGGCAGGGTACAATAGTACCAGCTCAAAACTGATAAATACCCATTATTGTATCTGTCAAGCTTTGCAGATTTTATGTCATAGACATTAATTATGAGATCTGTACTTTTCATGGCACATCATTAAGCCTTAAACCTAACAGAGTCCATCATGATGATTATCTGATGACACAGCAGGTGTTCTGAAGTCATTAGGATGAGTTCATTGCTGTAAAGAGATCCTCACACAGAACACATGCAGAATACAACCACAGCCACTAAACAGATTGAGAGAAGAACAGATTTTTGCAGCCATTGGCAAAAGAATAAACTTTACGAGTACCTGGCACAGACTTGCAACTCTTTTTTTGCTTGCCATAACTGATGAGACTACTTGCGTCAGATCAGACACAGCCATAAAGTTACAGGATTTGCCTAGGTGAAACCAGTGGTTTGTGGCCACAAGCAGAGCAGCGTGTGAGGGGAAAAAAAACCTGTCCTTTTATTTTCTGGGAAAGGGTTATCTCCACATTTTCTATGTCAAATCAGTATTGGATCTAAATCCCAAATAATGGAGTACATAAAGGGACAACAGCACTTTACTGAAAGCTGAGATTAATGCAGACATATAAAAAATTAAAACCAGTTCAAAATATTCTTACTGATCCTCTCACTATTTTGCTGGATTTTGTGGGGTGTTTTTTTCTCTTTTCCTTTTTCCCTTTAGGGGAAAAAAAAAAAAAAAAAAAAAAAAA
>NDXB01016760.1:33493-46639 GCA_002631895.1 Agapornis roseicollis
GCAGAGCAGGAAAAAAAAAAAAAAACAACAAAAAACAATAACAAGAAAATACAACCACATCTGGTAATCAAAGAAGTGTAACTGTGCTGGAGCCCTTTTATTCAGCCCTCTACCACAGAAAGAAAAAAGATACACAGAAAGACAACTTTCATGCAGCGCAGCTTACTGCTAACATCTTTTTCCCATAGACGGATTTCAACACTTATCTCCTTTTCATAATTCTGTCTTTACCTCTCAATGTATACAACTTCCTTATATTAAAATACACCCAACATTGTTCAACTACTCTGTGAACTGTGGAAAAGACCATTTATCTCTTAGCAGAAAGAAAGAAGCTTTTTTTTGTTGTTTTACAGTTCTTACTAAATTATTTTTCTACAGCACAGATTTCCATATCTGTCCATCAAGATTTTACTGTAAAAGGGGTAGAATTTCTGATATTCCATATGCAGCTTGGATTCCTTGGCTGAGGAAAGGCACTGAATAAAAAACTAGACAAGAAAATAATGCTTGAAACACAAAAGTATGATTAGCTTTTATCTTTCAAATACTTTCCAAAAATAAACTTCATTACACTTCAAACATTATTAATTTCATTTTCTTCAGATAAGAAAGCAATTTACATGCAGCAAGTTATTTTTACAGCTAGACAGGCACAACCACTGTAGCAAACATGAATACAGTTTCTGAACTTAATTTCACATACTATAGATGCAATCAGAAGTCTGAAAAAGTAGTCATCTTGCTAGATATTTCTTTTTTCTAAGCTTTCAGTTAATGACGCAAATGTGCATCATGCAATTTTTTTCCTTGTAACTATATCCAATCACATCTCAACATCAGTGGAATTCCTCTGAATTTCACTGCGAAATACACAGTGAAAGTTTTTGCATACTTTAGTGAACAACTCCTCAATATATCTTTGCCTCCTTTATAACTATCCAAAGTACTGTCAGTGGGGAAGTTTAGGGATTAGAGCTAGTAACAAATTATGTATAAGGAAGTATTCATGCATAAGGAAACAGTAAATACAACAAATTGCTAGTACAGAGAATAGCATGCATTAGAGTAAGCAGCAAGTTTAGAACTGCCTTGATATTAATGATTTGACTAAAGTAGAAGTAGGAGCAATCTATTACCACAAATACTAAGTACTTTACAAAGGCCTTTAGGGTAGACTTCAAGCTTCAAAGCAATGGATATGCTGAAAAATTATGATAGAAAGGAGGAAATACAACTCAAAAATCAGATACTTGTGACTAGAAACTAACATCATTACACTGTAGCTGTCCCTGAAGTCTTAAACCAGCCAAGGAAATGCAGTAAAGGCAATTAATACCAAACAAAAAATAAAGGGTACTGCAACACATAAGTAAAACCAGTCACTTTAAAAAACAAAACAAAACCTTATTACAGAGTTGCCTTCTACAATTCCAAAGAAGGGCTGGGGTGACAGGACTCAGAAATCAATAGCTACTCTATTCTGTATTCACTAGCAACATCTGGGTGCACATGCACATTCCAAAACCAGATGGCATGAACCAGCTGCAGCCACACAGATCAGACATTATCCCTCTGCGGTGTGTATCAGCCACATCCAAGCTGTGTGTTGGGCTACAATCCACATGTTCAGCAGTCCCTGTTGCCTGGAATTAAATGAATGTAAGAACAGCTGACATGTAGAAAAGCACAGAAGAGTCCTTCCTTCCCAAACAGAAGAAAATGAAAGTGAAATGTAAATATTATTTGTCATGTTACCTAGCTTTAGTTGATCTTCATAAATACATACAAAATTAGTATTTAAACTATATGCTATTTCATCTATTGAACATTTGGGAACCTGTTTAACATTCTGCTAACCCACTTTTAATTCAGTCAAAACAGTTTTAGCTCCAATATTCCCCATGGCTTGCCCAAGCCAACTCAAAACATTTGTGTGTTTTAAAAAACTACGGAGAACATGTTCTCATCTGTAATGCAAATACTGAACACAGTTACCAAGTACTTCCTGAAAAGGAAAAAACCTGAACAGGCAATCTATCCCAATAACACACCTCAGTAAACAGAATCAGAACAAACATACACTAAACATCTACATACATAAAAGTGTCAGAATAACTCACATACAAGCACACATAACTAGAAATTTGAGTAATTAAAGACCATCTACTAAGCAACTGCTGCTAGAAATAAATGCTGTAGTGGTAGAACTGCCCATAAGAAAACTAAGCCTCCATCCTATTCTGAAATATTTTAAACTGTTTCAGATGGATCAGAACCACTAACAAGATTTGGCCTTTTTTTTTTTTTTCCTTTTTTTAATAATGTGCAAGGAAAACAGCTTTACGCAAAGGCATTCATCCACCCTTGAAACAGTATTCTTATCGATAACACTGTAGATTCTCAAACTTAATCTCAAAATGAAGCTACAGATCCTATAAAACTGACAATTCTAGATCTGCTTTGGGTACATCATCCACTACTTTCCCTAATGCAAAAGCTAGCCACTTGCAAATTTTGATAATATAATTACTTTAAAAGCAATAACAACACAGAAACATCTCACAACTACTCAATTAGGTATTATCACTGCACAGTACCTTCCCATGCATCTTGATTAATGAGGCCAATCAGAGTTTTGCAAGATTCTTGCTGATAACGCAAGAACATGCTTTAGAAACATGTTTATATCTCTACTAGACAACTACACAAAACCATCTTTTTCCCCACAAGCAGTGAGATAATTTTGCAGATCACGTATTAATTTAAGTAACAGAGCCCTCTTTACTGGTACATTCACGTTACTGAGGTGTTGCACTCTTCAGGTGTTAGGTAAGATTGAAGATGAACTCAATGGTCTCTCCTGACATGAAAGCTGATGAGCTCAAAAACTCTCTCTATCTGGACTCAGCCTAGGACACCCACTTCCCCACCTACATACTACTTCTCGCAGGTACTGAGAACAGGTATAAAATAAAGATCCCAAATGAAGAAACCAAAGAGATGGCTGTTCTCAATATTTCGTGCCAATCTTTACAAGGAATCTTACAAAAATAAGTAAAGATTGCTGACAAGACTCTACTGGCCAAGACTCTTAGCCCTAATACACTGTTCGTCACAAACACTTCAGAAGGAATGGCTATAGGGCTGTATTAACACCAATGGTAACTACTTTGTGAATTCCTATACCAGCAAGTACTGTTAAGAAATACACTGAGTGCTTAAAAACTTTTAGAGTATTTCAAGTTTTAGACTCCAGTTTGAGTAGAGATAAGCAGTGCTCCCAGGGGCTGGGTATTTCTGAATGACACAAAGAAAAGGAAGCAGGCCTCACAAGAATCCTTAGCCTTATTTCATAAAGTAGCATTTAGGTAAGGTCATCTGCAATAGTTTCATCTCCTCATCTAGAAATTATGTTTGTTTTTAAGACGTTACTTCTTAGTTGTCAATTACAAGGCTTTACTTCACTTTCAGGTACATTACAGTTATACAAGCAACAGAAATATTTGCAGGTATGGATCTCCCTATGCAACAACAGACAACAGTAGTACAACACTGAAGCCTTGAGATCTTAAGATAGACCACTTCCCCTAACTGGTTTTTTAACACACAGCTTGTCAATAACATACATAAAAACCTTTTACATTGACACTGTACAATGCAACACTCATTTGAACCACTTTCTGAAAGGACTTTTTCAAATACTGTACACATAATATTTCAAATACTATTATTACACATAAATGCTTCCCAAATAACAGCTATTATTTTCACAGGCATGGTATCAAGCATCTAGAAGATGAGTCAACAGCTCATTATTTAGCACTGTACATACAAATAGGTAGCCTCACCCACGTACAGTTCATTACAACTAACTCCAAACTTGCACTGAGTACAGTTATTTTCCTTCTGAAATGATCTCCAGATTTTAGTGCATGAAGAGTTTTGAAAGGCAGTTGAAATTGCACTGGCAATAGCAAAGCTGAACAACCAAATCTCACGAGAAGAAAAGCACCGCATAGTAGCTAACACCAACTCCCTTTCCCCAAACTCAAGAAAATTATGTCTGTACATAAGCTTACATTTACATTGAAGCATATAAATAACCCTGCAGAACATATTTTAACAGACAGAAGTATTAAGTTATCCTCTTTTCCATTCCACTTTTTCAGTACTGACAAATGATGAAATAAGCCACAAGGGTCTTGTGAGTTGACACACCATAATGTTCAATGCTTCAATTAGAGCCAACATAAGTTTCTGTGACTAGTGCAGTTTAACTTGGATCACAGTCACTGTGGCTCTGTGCAAACCTATTTATACGAACAGAGCAGAGAGCCAAAACGGTTGCTTTGTAATTAGTTCAGGCATGTCTGAATCCAGAAAGGAAACTCTTTTAGTTTATTTTCCTGGAGAATACTACAAAGTTCCACTATGGCTTTACAGTGTAACCATGCGGATCAAGAAAGGCCCCTCATTCACCTAGAAAAAGATCAAATTATACTACTGAATTGTTCTCCTGTTTCTCAGCTTTACTCTGAATGCACTGAAATGTTTGAAAACACAGTTTCTGAGAATTTGTCATCTGTAGTGTCAAAGGCATTCCTGGCAGAAAAAGGAAGTCTTGTTGAGGGCAAAATTCAGTCAAGATGACTGTAAAACCTAATCCACACCTTTGAATTTGGACTGAATATCCATCACTTAAACATCTTGTAAATTACCCAATTTGTTTACACGGCCCTGTAGCTTTTTATGACTTTTCCATAAAGAAGTTATTACATCCATTGCTTTTATTTTGTTTTAGCACATTTGAATGAGCCCCAGAACCACAAGCAAGTGAAACAGACTGTCTGCAGATGGAAGTGGCCTCATATAACTCACCACTACCGGTGAAGTAGTCAGAACAACACTTTCAGTTTGGAAATGCCATACCTTCACACACAGCAAAAGAATTTCCTGTGCCATATGTCTTTTTTCATGTTTAACTATTGCGTAAAATGAGTGCTGGTTTCCTGTCAATCTGAGAAGGAACGTGGAGCTCCTAGAACTTCTGCTTCTGTTCTGAACAAGAGTTCATTGCTACCACGCAATGGTTCATCCAACAAAGATCCCTAAATAACAATTTAATAAAAGACAGGACAACTGAATGATGTGGAAAAGACTACAGCTAACAATTAAAACAAGTGATATTATGCATTATTTCACAAATCAGTACCTCTTCCAACAAAGTCCTTTCCCCTATTTCACATGCTTTTATACAAATCGCACTTAAAAGGTGGCATAGAGACATTAACAGCTATGGCATGACTTGGAAGCTGTGCTAAGAGAACCTCCAGAATCATTTTTCCAGTGTAAGCTACTCTTCAAATATGACACTCCCTGGTATTTTACACATGGACTTCTTCAACAGAAAATTACAACTTTGCTGATATGTGCCAAACTGGGTAACAGCTTAAAGATTTAGAATATGGAAACTACAAGAAGAACACCACTCCTTTACCTTTTACTACCTAAATGGGGTTTGAAGTCCATTTTACCAGTTACAGACCAATGCCCTAATTAACTGCAGCATCTAACTGCCATCACAATTCTTACTATGAATTGGCAACAAATTCTGTAAGGTAAGAGTATTACAGCAGAAGCACTGCAAAAAGGAATTAAATGTACAGGAAACACAAGCAGCATTGTTTCCTTTGCCCATGGCATTCTTTGCTTTTTCTGAGACAGCCAGACTGAACATTTCAAGAAAAGCCACATAAGGGTGATAAGGGAGTTTTAATCCAGCACTCAAAGTTATCACCAGCTACAGTTGAAAGCTTGGAAGACCTCCCATATTTTCCTTTAGTAAAACTGCAGCATCATAGGGACTGTAAAGGGATAGTTACCCAACTAACACAACTGTTCTCCATGAAAACAGAGTACTAAAAGATTTTTACCTCCAGCCTCAGTGCTACAAGGAGCATAACCAGAGAAAAACCTCAGCCTCCTTGCCATCACCTTCACCTGGCTTTATATTCAGAACCAGAGCATACCTTGCACTTCGTGTGAAGAATTCCATGCAATGGTGGTCAAACTGAGCCATGCCTGCATGCTATTCCAACAGTTAATGATTGGTATCAACAAACTTGGCAAGAAATTTACATGTTTTGAGCTTTCAGGGAGTAGAGGAACAGAGATGCTCTTCACCCTAAAGAATCTCCTTAAAATGACTGTTTTTATAACGAGACCTTAAATAAATTCACCGTGAAGAGCAAGATTAATGAATAATTTATGAGGATTAATTCACAAAAAGGCACACTGCCATTGAAGAAACTGTTACTGGTTACTCCTCTGCAACTCTCCAATTCTCACTACTATAAAAGGATGCCACTACATGATAAATAAACTCTAAACATTTTCTTACTTCATGTGCAAATGCTTTTTCTGCCTGAATCATGTTGGACCGAAGTAGTACATGGGAGGTTAATTCACATTATCTTTCTCCAGCCCTAAACACCTGCATATGAAAATGGCAATAAGGAGGAAAAAAAAAATAAAAGTAGCAACCTGCACGATGAACATCTTCACTGCAGTTAACCTGCAGTGAAGTATAGCCTCAAATTAGACCAGCTTGAAAGAGAACAGCCACACATTGAAATAATAAGTTGGCAGCTCAAAGAGACTTAACTAAACAGCTGATGAGTTCTTTTAACATGAGTTGCAGCCAGCTCATGAATGCCTAGTCAGAGAAGGTAAAAGCATACTGACAGTGGTTGACGGGTGGCACACACTAGCCACACTTCAGAGGAATCCACAGTGACAAGAAGCCAAGCAGCCCATAAGCTCAGTGTGTGTAAATGTATGGTCATGCCTATGGAAGGTGAACGTCAAAGTCCAAACTGTGGACACGCTTAACAAAGATGTAGCATTTGAAACAGAACTAATTAAGCTCAGAGGAAAGCAAGTCCTTGCTAACCCTAATGCAGAAGGCCTGCAGGAGACCAGGGAATTAGGGGACTCTCTCCTTTAGCTTACATTAAGTTTTTTAATAGTTTATGTACCTTGCTCATGGGGGTCTGGAGTCCTGCCTTGTCTCATCCAGTCAACTTCCTTAGGAACTGATTAGGTTATGAAAATGGCCAGAGATGCTTTGGTACACATGCTTTGTAAAATGGGTATCTTCACATAAAACTGGTTTGTATTCTATAGGATGATGAAATTAAGCCCAAGTAATCCAATGTAACACTCAGGATATGTTTATAAAATCTGAGCAGGAGGATGTCAAGAAATGAAGATCAGAAGACAGATGAACCCCAAGGCTAGGATGTCTACAGATGGAGTCATGAATAAATTTTCCTGGCATTGCCACCTTAAAATAACATCCTACAATTTAATGAAGTCTCTAGAAAAATTTGTATTTTAGCTTCACAATTGCACATTATGCATTTTCACTCACCTACTTAAATAAAAGTATTTCACATTCAAACACAAGCTGCAAAAGTTTCCCCTAAAAAGGAATAACAGGGTTGAGTAAGTTTTAAGGCACAATTAGTTTCTCGGGGATAACAAGGTTGAATAAGTTTTAAGGTACAATTAGTTTCTCAGAAATTCCAGAAGAACTAAGCACTCACAGATACCTAAGTGCTATTAAAACAGCTACATTTCTGCATGTTAGCTCTATTCATTTTCTGTTGTGTAACTTTTGCTAAGTCCCACAGGTTTCAGCTAAAAGACTACTTATGTACAGGCCAATTTCTAAGACACTTATATACCAGGAAGTGTATTTTCAATGGCACGCACTTTGTGACTAAAAAGCAAAGGCATGGCTCTCTAGTAAAGCCAAGAACTATCTATAAAGCAACTGGAGAGGCTCCTTTCCAGCTAAGGGAAGTGGACTTGCACAGAGTGTCCTCTTTCTAGTAATCAGGAACTGCCAGACATAGCAAAAACCAAAAGCAGCAACTACCCAACAACAACAAACCCCCCCCCCCAAAACCACTCTGCTATAATGAGCAGCTACTGCTATAGGATGCAAACCAGTCCTTTGCTATTACATGCTGACTATGTAATAATTAAATTCAAAATGTTTGGATAAAGTTTTAAGATAGAAAAGACATTATGTGAAGACAAACTTCAACATAAGCCCTTTGGCAGTATAGCCGTCAGTGTTTAAAGGTATGCCCTGTGTTTCTTCTCCATTATAAAACTCTGTATCTGACTGAAAGACCAACTAAAAACCCCCAGACAACATGACATAAAGCTTTAAAGTCTGCTAAGGCAAAAATAAGATTTTACATGTTTCTCCCTTAAATTCCACTAAGATACTACAGGAAGGATGGGAAGAATGGAATGACTACATACCTGGGACAAGTAGCAAAAGGTCTGTGCTTTTAAATCCCTTAGTTTTTTCTACCAGAAGAAACTGAGGGAAGTAGCAGGACTAAGGAAAAGTCCCAAGCAGCACTCTGCTGAATGACAGCACACAATATGCCAGAAGTCAACTACAAAGGCAAAAAAAAAAAATAAATTTAAAACTCTCTTCCACTGCAATTCATTGCAGTGTTGAAGAGCTTCTCTAACTTGCCACAAGCTTTTGCTTAAAAACGAAAGAGGATGTGGTGTAATTCTTCACTTTCCAGGAAAAGAGCCTTAAAACATTTCAAAACAAGCCTTGGACTAAACAAAAATAGATTAAACTTGAGAAAAATTGCACTGCTATCAAGTTTCCCTTTAGATGACACGTGCTCATATTTTATACTTCCTCATCTTCTCGAAATAAAGAAAACTGCTGCTGCCCAGCAGCAGCCAACAGACTGTAATGGCACCCATCAATTCAAGAAGAGTCAGCAGAGGTGGCATCTATTCCCACTGCTTTAAAGTATGGTGGTTTATAAGAGATAATTTTGCAGTCAAATGACTGAACTCAAGCAAAAGCACCAACATTCCCATCTGCAAGAGTTCAATGCACTGCATCACTTGGACACCCACAGCTTCTTTCAGTGTTTAGCCTGAGTCAAATGACCTTAATCAGAAATTCTACTGTCCCTATCCCTGAATAATCTGAAAGTTCCCTCTGAAGATACAGGAACCTGGAAATCCTCTTGGTGGCTGTTAGGAGGTGCTGAGACCACACACACACAGCAACATGACGAAAGAAGCTTCCTCTGGCACTTCAGCTACTCACTTCAGTTCCAGCTGTAGTCACCAACTTTTCCCAAGTATAGCCTGAGCTATAAAGAAAGCTCTGTCTTTAAAAGAAAGATCTGTCAGAAGCTACATCATCACCAATACATTACCTGTGCTGCAGGATTAACAGAAATCAACTAAATGCTTTCGTTTTCTAAAATTTACTTCAGCAACTCCATTTACTGCTGCTCATTTATACTTGAAACTGCCTGCAGGAAAGTTAATCTCTCTCAACTGCTTGGTCTTGGTGAGTTGCTAACTGACCTCGGTTTCTTGGCTTTCTGAGGTCATGCACTGCTCCATTTAAATGCACATGCCACATAAGCTATACACGTCATTGCACCCAAAAGTACAGGGGATTTTGTTTTATTTTCTGTAAAGTTATCCTCATCTTTCTCACAGAAATCAGAACAGCTGACAGCTTAGCAAAATTACTTCAGAAAATTATCACATTTGTCCTAAGATGGCCAAGAAAACAGGACTTCGATTCTCTTGCCATTTCATGTTGGAATCAAACCTAAATTAAACTAATAATATCAAATAAGCAGGCATGCTCAGACCACCAGAGTTAAGTCATTATAATTGTCATTCACAATACTCCATTGACCAACAGCTCCCTCAGAGACTTCCCAAGCCACAGAAACAGGATGAAGATATAAAACCAGCAATCAAAAGTAGATTCAAAACCAGCAAGAACTATAATAGAAAGATATAATGCAAGATATAATATGCAAGAGATACAGTTTTCTCCTCAAAAGATAACAAGTGATGAATTTTTCTTGACTCTACTTCATAGAATCATAGAATAGTTAGGGTTGGAAAGGACCTTAAATCACCTAGTTCCAATCCCCCTGCCATAAGCAGGGACACCTCACACTAAACAGTGTGGCTTCATCCAACCTGGCCTTGAACACTGCCAGGAATGGAGCACTCACAACCTCCCTGGGCAACCCATTCCAGCATCTCACCACCCTCACAGGAAAGAATTTCTTCCTTATATCCAATCTAAACCTCTCCTGTTTAAGTTTGAACCCGTTACCCCTTGTCCTGTCACTACAGTCCCTAATGAAAAGCCCCTCCCCAGCATCCCTATAGGCCCCCTTCAGATACTGGAAGGCTGCTATGAGGTCTCCACACAGCCTTCTCTTCCCCAAGCTGAACAGCCCCAACTTTCCCAGCCTTTCTTCATATGGGAGATGCTCCAGTCCCCTGATCATCTTTGTGGCCCTCATCTGCACCAGTAATAAATACATCAGACAGCCATAAGAGAACCTATAAAGCCACCTAAGTATGAAAAACCCTTAAAAGCATAATCTGCTTTTCAACATGACAAAGAATAGTGGAAATTAAATCTACTCAGATAAATGAGAGCCATCACTACACACACCATTTACTGCTACTTCAGCTTCCATAAATTGTTGCACAAACTTCTTTGATCCTTTAGATGAATATTTACTCAGTTGAACAAAATAAAAACATTAATATGATTTTACCAAAGAAATCACATAAAACCCCTTACTGTCAAGCAGAGTTATAAATGCAACCTGTTCTAAAAGAAAATCTGAATGTAATAGAGGGCCAGTAAAAACAAGAAGGTAGTTTTTTCAAATGGAGCTACACTGGCCCCACAACAACCATCACACTGAATTCCTAGGAGGTAGCAGCAAAATACTGTGTTCTAAGAATATCTAATTTACAGTTACAAAGAAATATTTACACTAGGACATTGCCACCTAAAATGATACTCCATATACTCCACAAACAAAAGAACTCCTTATGGCTACATCTAGCAAATAAATTGAGTCAAACTATAATTTTGAAGTTAATAATCACTTAGCTGATAAATAAATATCATTTATGGAGAAAAAAAATCCCTAAGCACATGCTTACCTTTTGTAACGCAAGCAGTCCCATCAATTTAATAACTGGTCATAGACATCTTCAGTATCACCTTGAAGCAACAGCTACCGCACCCACGTGTGCAGCTGAGTAACACTGTGATCTATTCTACTGCAAAACTTTTTGGCCATTAGCAGTTTTACAAGTAGAGGACGGAACTTTTATTTGTAGAATGTGTGAGTGAAAAATCTCCCTTTCTCCTGACCAAAGATTATTTGGCATGGGAACAGCAACAGCTCATTCTCATACTCTAGAGAATCTTAACCTGCCTCTAGCTAAAAGCTATACAATCTTTAGATTGCAGCAGAGTGTAAAAATCACCCTAATTAAATCAAGTAGGAACTGGTTTGACCAGTGTTACTGATCCCCCAAATAATTGAAATTAGTTAAGTCAGGAGTTGGTACCTAGTTATACTTTAAAAATTAGCACAAGTTTAAGTAAGTTTTGCAATTGAACAACTAGAAAGCAAACTTCATGTAAGCTATAAGAACCTCCTGGAGTGTTGTAAGTGTAAACTACCATAGAACACAGTTTGAGGGCATGTTAGAAAATATAACTCTCCTGGCTTTGCATTTGTTCTAAGATGTAGTGACTCTATCTTGGAGCATGCCAAATTGCACTACAAGCCAGTTGAAGCCTGACCTAAGGCAGCTGCATTTCTCATATACGTGAATAGAATCTAGTCTGTGCTGTCACGTATACTTACTTACTTACATCAGTTTTGCTTCTATGCCATACGATCTACCTTTTACACTGTTGTGCTTCCCATTGTTGGACCCTGGAGGCCCTTCAGGGCCCAGCTGCCTTATGCTGTAACAGACTCTGTAACAAATCTCCTAGGGCAGATTGACAGCATAGCAGGTTTCTTTCCAGTTCTGATGAAGTTAAAGCACAGCAATGGTGATCCGCTGTGTGTCAACTGGCTTCATATGCACTCCATGCAAATTTAACAGAAGGCACCATAACAGCATGAGACTTCAGTATATTAGTGCCAAGTCTATTTTCTTTCAAACTGGTGCCCTAAAGCCTGTAACTGCCAGGTAAGCAGGGAAGGGGTAGAAAGTGAGTGATTTCTCACACAGAGCAGATAATTTCCTGTACTGTGCACAAAGTCTGATTGGTTTCCTGTCAGAATAGCTGGGTCTCTGAGCCTTTTGATCACTTTCCTCTGGCCCTTCACAGTTGCTCTGATTAGAGATTGATCCCCATGCTGCTCTTTGATCAGCAGCTCTGGCAAACTGCAGGTGCCATATATCATCACATTAGCAGGCCACAGCAATATTAATCTCCCCCTGCTAAATTTGCTAGTGCACTGCATATTCTACCCATTCAAAGCATTGGCAGTGGTCTCAAACTTTGCTTTCTATTAAAAGATATGACATACTTATATCTGGGGAGTCCTAAGTTCAAAGTTGAGAGAATTGAATTAGCCTCAAAACTGTGTTTCTGCTTTATTTCATTACAGTTCAGAGAGTTTTGAGAGCTCCCAGTTCGCCCTTTTGTGTTGGTTTGTGCCCAGGGAGAAAGCTTGCTCTAGCTGACATGCAAAGTACTCAATTTTTCAAACCACCCCTCCCCGATCATTAAGCACCAGGGTTTCCATGAATGCATGCTAACGGCCTTAATTTTAGATATTCTATACTAACTGTGGTTTCATGCAGTATATAGCGTTTCAGTTTGTAAAATATTCTTTAAAATTACTTCATAATAGCAGATCAAGAGGAAAGGCGCTTGAAAATCTGAATAATGTAAATCATATGGAGTTCAGAGGCTAAGCAAATTACACACCCCGAAGCTGCCCTTGCTGTATGAAAGGAGTCTTTCTCCATCCCGCACAGCCCCGGCCCAAGGGAACTTGCATTTGAGAGTTTTCTAAACATTTCAGGTACACTTGAAAGTTGAAAGTAATTCTCATTTCCTATGCAGGATTAGCTCGTTTCCAGCCCGTACAAAATAGCACTCATTCAAGCACAGACACAACCTCCCCCCCAACAGATAAGCATTTAGGGTACAAAGGTGCGCGGGTTCTTGCTTGGGGGGGGGGGGAAGCGACGGGGGGGGGCCATTTTGCACCTCCGCCT